>JAKZJZ010001754.1:0-24988 GCA_022702705.1 Papilionanthe hookeriana x Papilionanthe teres
TCTCTCCACCTCTCAATTGCTTCCTTCCCTCCCTCCCTCCCTCCCTCTCCCTCTCTCGCTCTCTCTTTCTCTCTCTCACACACTCTCCCTCTTACTCTCTTCCAATTCATCCCCCCTCTCTCCAACTAAATCACCTTCTCAACCCCCTCTCTCCCTCACTCTCTCTTCTCTCTCACCCACTCTTCCTCTCTCACTCCATCCCTCTATCTCTATTTTTCTGACTCTCTCCCTCTTTTGTTCTTTTCTCTATTTCTGCTTTATCACTTTTTTTCTCCATTTTTTCTCTTTCTTGATCTCACGCACAAAATCTTGCTCTCTTTTAACACTCTCGCTTATCAACTTACTCTTTCTGTCCATCTCTCACTCTCTTCCTACCTCCCTCTCTCCCTCTTTCATTAATATAAACTCTCTCTTTCAATCACCCTCTCGCCCTCCCTCCCCCCTCTCTCTGCATATCTCCCTCTACATCTTCCTCTCTCCACCTCGCACTCTATATGTTGCTCGATCTTCTCTGTGTCCCTCTTATGTCACTCTCCCTCCTTCCCACTCTCATCAACCCCTCTCACATCTCCATCCATCACTTTCTCTTTCTAATTCACTCGCTCTCCTGATCTCTGTCTCTCTCAACTTCTCTATCATCTCTCTTTATCTTATGCTTGCTCTCTCTTGCCTCTCTCTATCTATCTCTTGCTATATCGTCAATCGCTCTCTCTTCCCTCTCTATACTCACTCTTTTTGTCCTGTCGCTCTCCTTCCTTCCCTCTCTTTCTCAATTACTCTCTCATTTCACTCTCTGTCCCTCCCCTGATCTTCTTCTCATTATTTACCATTTTCTCTCTAACTTCTTTCACCTTTCTGCCCCTCCTTCTTTCACTCAATCCCTCCCTCTCTTTTCCCCTCTCTTCTCTCTCACTTTTTTCACTCACCCACTCCCTCTCTATTCCTCTTGCTCTCTCCTTCCCTCTCTCTCTTCTCTCACCCTCTTTTCACTATGTTTCTCTCTCTCTCTCCATCTCCCTTCTCCCTCTCTCCAATTTCACCCTCGCTTTGAATCCCTCCCTTCCTTTCTCTCTCTCTCTCTCTCTCTCTCTCTCTCTCTCTCTCCTCTCTCACTTTTTCACTCTTTAATTTCGCTCTCACTCTCCCTCCCCTCCTCCTCTAACTCTATCCCTTATCTCCCTCTCTCTCCCTTGCCCATGCTCTATCTTAATAGTTCTTCTCTCTATTTCTCTCTCCCTTTCTTTCACACACACTCTCTCTATTAAATTTAACTCAATTCCTATATATCTCTCTCACTCTTGGACAAAAGAAATAATGAGAGTAAAAGTGAAGAGAAAGAGAAGAGAAAGAGAAGAGAAAGAAAGGGAGACAAAGTGTGAGAGAGAAATAGAGAGAAGAAAGAGTGAGGAAAAAGAAAACAAGCAAGAGAGTGAGGGAAGTGAGACAGATAGAGATAGAGTGTGTGTGAGGGAAATAGAGTAGAGTGAAAGGGAAGGAAGGAGTTAGGGAGTTAAATGATTAAAGAGAGAGGGACGTTGGGGGAAAAACATAGGATAAATTGAGAAAAAATAAGAAAGTGATTGAAGTGCAAGATTGAATAAGAGATGAAAGGTGCCAAAGAAAGTGAGGAAGCAAGAGAAAAGTGAAAGTTAAAGAGCAAGAGAGTGAGTGAAGGAGTGAGAGAGAAACATGTATAAAGAAAGTGGGAGAGAGTGATAAGAAGAGTAAGGAAAAGAGAGTGAGATTTATGGAGAGAGAAGGAGAGAGGAAGGGAGAGAGTGAAAGAGAGAGGAGGGGAGGGGAAGAGATGCGTTAGAGAAGGTGAGAAATAATGAGAGAGAGAAGTGGCAGAGAAAGCCGATAGTGGGATTGAACTAGAGAGAAGTAGGGAGAGAGGGAGAGCAAGAGAAAGTTAGGGATATAGTTAGAGAAGGAGAGATTACAAAGGGAAACATAAGAGAGAGCAAAAGACCGAAACAGAGAGATATAACAGAGAGTGTGATAGAGAGCCTGAGTGGTAAAGTGAAGAAAATAGAGAGATAGAAGGAGACCTTGAGAAAGATTGAAGAGAGAAGGAGTGTGAGAGAGAAATAGAATCTTAGAAGATTGAGCAAGAGAGAGTGAGTGAGAAAGGGAGAGAGAGGGATAACAAAAGAATGGATTGTAAAGAGTGAGAGAGAGAGGAGTTGTAAAGGGAGAGAGGGAGAAAATTGCAAGATATATATATATATATATATATATATATATATATATATATATATATATATATATATATATATATATATATATATATATATATATATATATAGGAAAGCATGGGTGAGAGAGGGAGGGAGGGAGGGAGGGAGGCGAAGAGAGAGGAGAGAGTGGGAGGATGGACGAAGAGAAATGGAGAGAGAAGAGGAAGCAACACTGTATAGAGTAAGTAAATAGAGAGATAACAAAGAGTGAAAGAGATAAAAGAATGGAGTTGGCTAAGTTGAAGAGAGGGAGGGAGCGACAACAGGAGTGAGGGAGTGAGAGAGAAATAGGGAGAGAAGAGAGTGAGCGAAAGAGGGAAATAGAGTTTGAAAGGAAGAGTGAGGGGGAGAGAGAGTGAGAGAGAGAGGACAGAGAAAAAAGGTTGAGAAAGTCAGTGAGTAAGAGTGAGAGTGAAATTAAATAAAAAGAGAAGAAGAGAGAAAGGGAGAGGGAAGAGATATTGAGAGAAGAGAGATAAAATGAGAGGGAGTGAAAGAAAGCAAGATAGAGAGCAAGGGAGAAAGTTTGAGGGGGATAATGGGTGATAAAAGTCAAATAAGAGAGGCCAATATAATATGAAGTAAAAGAGACAATAAAGAGCAATAAAGAGAAAGTCAGAGTGAGAGATTTAAATGAGAGCGAGAGATGGAAGGAGAGAGGGGGGAGAGAAATTGAAAGAGAAGATAATGGAAGAAGTTAGAGCTAAAGTGAGTGAGAGGGACCTCTCTTTTATCTATTTTGTCTCTCACTCTTCCTCTTCTATTCTCTCACTCTCTCATCCTTTCACTCATTCTCTCCATCCCACTTCCCTCCCTCCTCTGTCTCTCTATCTTAATCTCTCTCCCTCTCCCTCCATCTCTCTTCATCTCCCTCTCTCCTCTCCTTCTCATTCATTCTCTTAATCTCACTCCCTATCTCAATCTTGCTCACTATCTTTTACTCTCTCTTCTGCTCTTGATTCCTATCTCTCTCTGTTATCTTTCTTGCTTTCTCTCCCTCTCTCACTCCCTCTTCAATGTTTCTGACACTCCTTCTATCTCCCTCTCTCTCACTCTCTCCCTTACACTGCCCTCAATCCCTCTCCTTCTTGCCCTCTCCCTTTCTCACTATGTCTCACTCTCTATCAAGTTTCTTTCTTTTTCACTCTAGCTCTCTCTCACTCTATTTTCTCTCTCTTTACTCACACTTTATCTTCTAATATTCATCACTCTAAATCTCTCTCCGTTCCACTCATTTTATATCTTCTCTCTCACTGCTTATTACTTTCTCTCCTTCCCTCCCTCCCTTTTTATTTCGCTTTCTTTCTCTCGCTCTGGCTCTCTCTCTCTTGCCCTCTCTTTCCTCAATCTCTATTCCTTCTCTATTTCTCTTTTGCTTTGTAACTTTGTCCCCTCCTCGTTCTGTCATTCTCTTTAATTTCACTCACACTTTTACTCCCTCACTCGCATCTCTCTCCCTTTCTCTCCAGCACTCCCTCTCCCTCTCTGTCTCCCTCAAGTAACTCTCTCTTGCTCCATTCATCATTCTCTATTGCTCCATCTCTCATACCCACTCTCTCTTGTCTCTTCACCCACTCCCTCTTCAGTTTAACTCTCATTCCTACTCCCTCTCTTTATCTCCTTCACACTCTCTATTCTCTCTCCAACTTTCTTTCATTATCTCGCACTCTTGACTCAACTTCTCACTCTTTCTTGTCCTCTATCCACCCACTCTCTTTCTCATTTCTCTAAGTTCACTCCTTTCTTTCTCTCCTTTTTATGCCTTCTCCCACTTTCTGTTCTTGGTTCTCCTCTCTCTCTCTCCATCTCTCTCACTCGTTCTCTCTCTCAATCACTTATTCTCCCTCCCTCATCCTCTCTTGCGTACTCTTTCTTTTTCTATCTTCCCTCACTCTCCTTTTCTCTTTATATCTCTCTCATACTCTTCCTCCTTCGCTCCCTTCCTCACTCTTTTTCACTTTTGTTCTCTCTCTTTCTCTTTTATTGCTCACACTTCTCTAACTCTTTTCACTTCTCTCACACTCCCCACTCTCCCTCTCTCCCTCCCTCTCTCAATCCCTCTCTATTCTATCTCATTATTTCTAACATTCTCTAACACTTCTCTCTCTCTCTGTCTCACTTTCTCACTCCCTCTCCCTCCCACTTTTCTCTTTCTCTTTCTATCTCACACACACTCGCACGATCTCACTCATGCATTCATCCCTCCCTCTCTCTTCTCTCTTTTCTCTCTCTCCCTTTATCTCTCTCTATCTCCCTCTCTCTCTTGCTCCTCTCTCTAAAAAATTTTCCATTTTCCCTCACTTTTTACCCCTCACATACTCTTACTCAATCTTCCCTCAGTCTCTCTTCTCAATCTCTGTCTCCCTTTCACTCTCTGCCTTTCTTTTTCCTACTCTCTCTTTAAACTCTCTCACTACCTTTTTTTGTCTCTCTTTCTCACTCTACCTCTCCCTCTCCCTCTCCCTCTCTATTCCACCTCTTTTTATCTTTCTCTCACTCTCTTTCCGTCTCTATTTTGATGCTCACTTTATCCCTCAATACCACTCTCTCTTTCTCCCTCTTTAACTCTCATCATCCTTGTCTTTGTTTAGCTCTCCTTTTCTCCCTCTCTCTTGCTCCCTCTCTTGCTCGCTCACTATTTCCCTCTCTCCCACTCTCTCTTCCTTCACTCTCTCTTCTCTCTATTTCTCTCTTACACTCTTGACCTTTCTCGCTCCTCTCAGTTCATTTTCACTCTCACTCCTAGTCCTTCATTGAAAGAGCAACAGAGATAAAGAGAGAGCAATAGAGATAAAAAAGGGAACTAAATATATTGAGATAGAGAGATAGAACGTAGGAGAATATATGTCGATGAGATGGAGGGAAGGAGATGGAAGGAGAATGAAATTGAAGAGAGAGCTAGAATGGAAGAGAGTGCGGAAAGAAATCGAGAGAATAAAGAGTTTGGAGAGGGAGGGAGAGAGAATGAGAGTAAGAGTGAGAGTGAAACCGAAGAGAAAGAGAGGGAACAAGAAGGGGAGAGAGAGCCAGAGAGTGTGTGTGAAAGAGAGAGAGATAGAGAAAGGGTGAGAGATAGCAAGAGAGAGTAAAGGAGTAAGAGTGAAAGTGAAATTGAAGAGTATGAGTGAGAGAGGAAGGACAAGAGAGAAAGAGGAGATGCACAAATATACCTGGAGAGAAATATGAGGAAAGTAAGAGAGTGCATGAGAGTAGATAGATATATCGATAGATATGGAGAAAGAAAGAGAGATTGATAGAAGGAGAGGAGCATAGAAAAGCGGAGAGTGAGAAAGATTAAAATAGTGAGAAGAGATTATAGATTAAGCGAAGAATGGGTGATAGATATAAAGCGAGCTAAAGAAATTGAGATAGAGATATAGAACGTGGGAGAATGTATGGGAATGAGATAGAGGGAGGGAGAGGGAAGGAGGGTGAAATTAAAGAAATAGAGAGTTAGAAAGGAAGAGAGAGTGTGAGAGAGAAATTGTGAGAAAAAGAGTTTGGAGAGGGAGAGAGAGTGTGTGAGAGTGCGTGTGAAATTGTAGATATAGGGAGGAAATGAAAAGGGGAGAGAGAGCAAGATAGTGTGTGAGAGAGTGAACAAGAGAGAGAAAGAGATAGATCCTGTGTGTGAAAGAGACTGAAGGGAGAGAGGGAGGGAGAGTCTAAAAGAGGGACGGAGGAAGGAAGATAGAGAGGGAGAAGTGTACGAGAATGTGAGAAATAGTGAACAGGGATGAGGGAGAGGGAGATAAAAGAGAGCAACAAAGAAGGAGAGATAAGTTTACTCTCATTTTTATCATACTCCCTCTACCTCTCTCACTTCCACTCTCTTCAATCTCTAACTCCCCTTGTCTATATCTCTCTCTTTCTTACACTCTCCCTCTCTCACTTCTTGTCCCTTAATCTCTCTTGCTTTCTCTTGTTCCTCTCTCACTCTCTCTCTAGTTCTTCCTCCATCACTCTCACACTCCCCTATTTCACTCTCTTTTCTTTTTCTATATTTTTCTCTTAAGCTCTTTCTCTTGTTCACTCTCTTGCTCTCTTCCTAGCTCCCTCTAGCTCCTTCTAGCTCCCTCCCTTCTCTTCTTCTCATTTTTCTAAATCTCCTAATCCTTATCTCACATTTCTTCTCTCTTCCTCCCTCCCTATTTCTCTCTCTCCTTCTTTATCTATTTTCCTCTCTTTTTCTGTCTTTCTTTCATTTTAATTGCTCTCCTCTTTCTATTTCCTCATCTCTCACTTGTTCTCTCTCTCCTCAATCTCTTGCCCACTCCAAATCTCTCTCTCACCTCTCTTCTTTTGCTCTCCTTTTTCTCAATCTCCTCTTAAGCTCTCTTCATTTGTATTCTCTGTTTCTTACTTCCCACTTTCCAATCTCTCTCTCTCAAATAATCTCTCTTTCTCCTCTCCCTTCCCTCCTCCCTCCCTCTCCTTCCTCCCTCTCTCCCACCCCTCTCTATCCTCTTCAACTCTCCACTTGTTCTCTCTCTCCCACTTTCCTTCTCCCTCTCTAACTCTCTCCTCACTCCCTTGTTTGCTCTCTCACTTTCTACCTCTACTTTCTCTCTGTTCGTCCCTCACTTCTCTCACTCGCTCTCTTTTCCATTATTCCTTCTCTCTATCTCTCTCACTCCTCCTTCCCACCCATCTATCTTTTTTCTCCACTCTTCTCTCTCTCCCTCCATTCCTTCCTCCCTCTCTCTTCCCTTTTCTCTCAACCTCTCTCTCTCTCTCTCTCTCTCTCATTCTCTCTAGTCTATCTCTTAGTCTCTCACGTTCTCTCTCGCCTCTTCTCACGCTCTACTTTTTTTGCTCTCTCTGTAATGCTTTCTAACTTTTTTCTCTCTCTGCTCTCCCCCTCCCTTTATTTTTTTAATTTCTCTCTCACTCTTAGTATAGCTCTCATCTTTTTCTTCCTCTCTGTTCTTTCCCTTTCTCTTGTTCACTTCTCACTCCCTCTCTTACTTCCCCTCCCTCTTTTCTCACTCTCTCATTTGCTCTCCCTCTATGTCTCTCTTTCTTCTTCTTCCCCTCTCACTCGATTTATCTATTGCTCTCTCTCTCCCCTTTCCAACCTCTCCTTCTCCTCAATTTAACACACTCTTACTACTCTCTCCCACTCTTTCTCACTCTCTCTTGTGCTCGCTCTTACTATCTCTTCTATTAGTACCTATTCCATCTATCTTCTCACTCTTTCTCCTCCTCTACCCCCACACATACTCTCTCTCATCCCTCCTTCCCTCCTTCTCAATCACTCACCATCACTCCTTTCCTCCCTCTCTCCCTCTCATCCCCTCCATCTCTTTCTCTAACTTGCTCACTCAATCCACCCTCTCTCTCACTCATTCTCTTCTTCTCACTCCCTCTTTTCCTTTAACTCACTCTCTCTTGCTCTATCTTCCCTCACACTATCTTATCTCTCTATTTTTATCTCCATCTCTCTTTCTATCTCATTCCCTCTTTTTTCAATCTCTCTCACTCCCCCTCTATCTTTTATTCACTATTTATTCTCTATTTTCTTGCTCTGTCTTTTATTATTCTCTCTTCCATTACTCTCACAAACACACATGCTCTCTCTTCTATTATTCTCTCTTCCATCACTCTCTCTCTCTCACACATACACACACACACACATACTTTCTCTTGTTTCTTCTCTCATCTTTCTCTCCCAGTCCCTCTCTTCATCTCTATATCACCCTTATCCTGTCCCTCTATCTTTCTCATGCTCCTAATATATGCACAACTCTCTTTCTCTCCCTCTCATTTTCCTTCTTCCAACTTTATGTTTCCCTCTTTCTCTCTCTCAAACCCACTCTTTTACACACTCTCTCACTCTACCTCTACATCCCCCTAGATCTCTCATTCTCAATCTCTCTCTCTCTTGATCTCTCTCTCTCACTCATTCTTCTGCTCTCCTTCCCTCTATCCCTCTCACTAACCCTGTCTTTGAGAGATTCACCTCTCCTCCCTTGCTCTCACTTTTCATACCCACCCTCCCATCTCTCTCTGACTCTCTCATTCAATCTCTTTTCTCCTCTTTTCTCTCTCTCTCTTTCTCTACAAGAAAGAGGAAATGAGAGAATGAGAGCAAGAAAGAGGGAATGAGGGAGAGCGATAAAGAAAATAAGAGTGAGGGAGAGGGAGTGAATGAGTGAGTGCAAGAGGAGATAGAGAGAGGAGTGAGATAGGGAGGGAAGGAGAAAGTGGGGAATGAGGGATTGAAAGACGGAGGAATCGAGGAGGAAAGACAGATGTATGAGAAAAAATAAGAAATAATGTGATGGATTTGAGTGGACAGAGCAAGATGTGTGAGCAATTGAGAGAGAGTGTGTGAGGGAGGTAGAGAGAGATGAGAGATAGAGGGAGAGAATGACTTGAGTAAAGAGAGAGAATAGAGGGAGATAGAAGAAAAGCTAAGAGAGATAGCTAGAGAGGGGAAAAAGAGATTCAAACAAACAACAAAGTGAGATGAAATAGAGTGTGAGAGAGAGAGAGAGCAAAAGATGGAGTGAAGATTGAGATTGAAGAGTGAGTAGAAGGGAGAGAGGATAAGGCAGAAATAGGGAGAAAAACGAGACTCATGAAAGATAGAGAAAAACATAGCGAGTGAGAGGTAGAGAGAGGGAGATATATAGGGAGATATGGAGTGAGAGGGTTGGGCGAGGAGATAAAAAATGAGACTGAATTAATGAAAGAGGTTGAGTGGGTGGGAGGAAGAGAGCGAGAGATGGTTGGAGAGAATGAGCGAGTAAAGTGACAAGTGTGATAAAAGAGAGCAATAGAGAGTGATTATGAGAGCGAAATAGAGAGCAATGGAGAAAGCATGATAAAGCAACAAAGAAAAGAGCAAGAAAGAGAGAGATAGAATGAGGGAGTCAGAGAGATGGAAGAAAGTGGGAGTGATAGAGGAAGAGAGAGTTAGAGACAAGGGAGTGAAGGAAGATAAAGAGAGAGAGTGAGAGACGGGGAGAGAGTGGGTAGAGAGTGAGAATTAGTGGGAGAGAGAGGAGAGAGGAATGAATTGGAAGAGAGTGAGAGGAGACAGGGGGAGAGTGTGTGAGAGAGAGGGAGGGAGAGAAGGAAGCAAGAGAGCGGGGGAGAGAGGGAGAGAAAGATTGAGATGAGAGAGGAAAGCGAGTAATAGAAGGAGAGAGTAAATGAGAGAGAATGATCTTGGAACGAGACAAAGAGTGGGAATGAGGCATTAAGAATGAGACTGAAATTGAAGAGAGGAAGAGGGAGCAAGGGAGCGTCAAAAGAGAGACGAAAGAGAGACGGATAGAGTGATAAAAGAGATGGAATTGAGAGTGAGATAGGGGGAGAGGGAGTGAGAATAGAGATAGGAGGAGGTAGTGGGAGGGTTTAAAGAGAGGGCAAGAAAGTGAAATGAAGAGAAAGTGAAAGGGAGAGAGAGTGAGAAGAGTAACTGAGGGAAGATCGAGTAAAATTAAGTGAATGAGGTGTAAAAGGAGAGGGAGAACATAAGAATGATGAGAGAGAGGGAGATGGAGAGGGATAAAGGGAGGGAGGGAGAGAAGAGAGGGGATGAGAGAGGGAGGGAAGGAAGCAAGAGAACGATAGGAAAGAGAGTGGGGAATAGAGTGAGAGAAATGTAAGAGAAGAGAGCAATAAAAGTGAGTATAAAAGAGAATATAAGATAGAAGAAGAGAATAGAGATTGAGAATGAGAGAGAGTGAAAGTAATAGAGAATGCGATATAGTGAGAAGAGTGAAAAATAGAGTGAGAAAGGGAGAGGAGGGAGTGGGAAAGAGAATAAAAATGTAAAAGAGAGTGAGAAAGAAAGCGAGAAATGGAGCTAAAGAAGGTGAGAGGGAGAGTGAATGAGTGAGAGTGAGAGAGTGTATGAGTGTATGAGATGGAGAGAGGAGTGATTTACTTCAGGAAGATCTGGAGAGGACAAGCGTGAGGGAGTGAGAAAGATAGCGAGAAAGCAAAGTCAGTAAAAAGAATAAGAGTGAGGGAGTCAATGAAATCTTTAGAGAAAGAGTAAATAAAGTGAGAGAGAGAGAAAAGAATATAAGAGAGGGACTGAAAATGAGTGACAAGAGATAAAAAAACATATTAACAGGGTAGGAAGGGAGATAGAGTGTGAGGGAGGGAGAAGAGAAAGATAGAGAGTGAGTGAATGAAAGAGAGAGTGAGGGAGGGGCAAGAGAGAAATATAGATGGAGGAGCTTAGACTGAGAACAAGCGTAGTGGGTGACAAAGAGAGGAAGATGGAAAGAGAGGGAAGCTTGACAGAAAGTGAGAAAAAATGAGGGAGAGAAGGAGAATGATTGAGAAAAATAAAAGTTGGAGGGTAAGAGATACAATGTGTTTGAGGAATAGGGCAGAAAAGGATTGAGCAATGAGAAAAAAGATAGTGAATGGAATAGAGAGCAAGAGAGAAGAGCATGTGAGCGAGAAAGAAAGATAGAATAGAAAATTAGTGAGATAGGGAGAGGAAGTGAGAGAGATTAAATAGAGTGAGAAAGAGAAAGATGGAGAGAAAGAGAGAGAGATTGAATAGAGTGAGAAAAGAAAGATAGATTGTAAGAGACAAATAGAGATAGAAAAGAGATTGAGAAAAAAATAAAGCAAGAGAGGGTTAGTAAGAGGGACAGAGAGATGGAGAGCAAGAGAATGAGTGAGAGAGACAATGAGAGATAGAGAGCATGGGGGATGCAGAGGTAGAGGGAGATAGTGACAGAGTATGTGAAAGAGAGAGGGGGAGATAGAGAGAAAGTAGGAGACATAAAGAGGGAAGGAGGCAAGTAAGAGAAGCAAAGAGAGAGTTGGGGATATATGGAGAAAAAGGGTGAAAGGAATGAGAGAGAAGAGAGACAAACAAAAGACAGATTAGGAGAGAGAAAGAATAGAGAATGAGAAAGATAGAGGGGCAGGTTAAGAGTGAGAGTTAAAAAGAGATGAAATGAAGGACTGGGAGAGAAAGAGTGGGAAAGAGAACAAGAGGAAGAGGAAGAGTGTGTGTACAACTAAGAGTAATGGAATAAATAATTTTAGAAGAGAGCAAGAAAGAGAATAAATATCGAACAGTAGGGAAATCGAAAGAGAAGAGAGGTGAGGGAAGAGAGAACAAGAGGAAAAGGTAGAGCAAGAGAGAAAGTGAGAAAGGCAAGGGGGAGGGAAGAGAATGTGAGAGAGAGTGAGAGAAGGAAAGCAAGATGTGGGGAGAGAGAGTGAGAGAGGGAGAGCAAGATAGAGTGGGGATAGATGCAGAGAAAGAGTAAGAGGAGAGGAGAATATATTAACATAAGAGAGTATGAGAGAGGGAGAATAGAGAGGGAGAAAGAGAAAGGGAGAGAGTAAGAATGAGATTTAAACTAAATAAAGGGACAAAGGGACAAACAAATAGAGACAAAAATAGATAGAAATGTGAGGTTAAAGGAAGGAAGTGCAAGAGAGAGGGAGTGAGAGAGAGTTATAATGAGAGAGAATGCAAGAGAGAAGAAGAGAAAGAGTGAAAGAGATAGAAAAGAGTGAAAGAGTAGGGTTATCTCTCTATTTCTCTCTCCATCTCTCTTCCTCTCTCGTTCCCTCTCTTTAATCTCTCTCGCTCCCTATCTCTCTTTATTTTTTACTAATTTTCTTTCATTATTGCTCTCTTATTCTCTCTTCCATTACTCTCACTCGCACTATTCCTCTTATTTCCTCTCTCTCCCTTTCTCTTCTAGTTCCTCTCGTCATCTCCATCCATATCACTCTCACTCTTAACTTGTCCCTTTATCTTATTCATTCCATATTCTTTTCCTCTCTCCTAATCTGTTTTTTTATTTATTTTTCTTATCCCTCATTCTTTTCAACCTTTCTCTCCATATATCCCCAACTCTCTCCCTCCCTCTCTCACTTACCTCCTTTCATCTTTCTGTCTTGCTCTTTCTCTCTCTCTCCCTCTCTTTTTCGTACATTCTCTCACTCCCACCCTTCCACTCTCTCTACCTTTGCATCCCCTACCTCTCTCTCTATCTCTCTCAATCTTTTCTATCTCTTGATCTCACTCTCACTCATTCTCTTGTCCTCTTCCTCTGTCCCTCTCACTAACCCTCTTTGAGAGATTCACCTCTTCTCACGCTCTGACTTTTCCTAACCACCCTTCCATCACTCTCTTTCTCTCTCATTCAATTTCTTCTCTCCTTCCCTCCCACTCTTCTCTCCTCTTTTCTCTCTCTCTCTTTCGCTTTCTCTCCATCTTTCATTCTCTCTTGCTAACTCTTCCTCTTGCTGCCCTTTATCGCTCTAGTTCTCTCAATCTCTTTAGCTCCCTTTCTTCCACACTCTCTATTTCCTCCATTTCCTATTACCATTTTTCTCTTACATTTATCCCTCTTTCTTTGTCGCTCTCTTTTCTCTCCCTCCCCCTCACCCCTGTCTCACTATTTCTCACATTCTATTACACTTCTCCGTGTCTCTCTCTCTTCCTTCCTCTCTCCCTCATTCACACCCTCTCTCACTTCCCTTTCTTTCACACACAAGCTCTATCTCTTCCTCTCACCTGTTCACTCTCTTACACACTCTCTTAGTCTATATCCTCTTCTCGTTTCGTCCCTATATCTACAATTTCAAACTCACTTTTACTCTCTCCCTCTCTCTCCAAACTCTTTTTTTTGTTCAATTTCTCTCTCACACTCTCTCTTCCTTTCTAACTCTTTCTTTCTTCAATTTCACCCTCCCTCCCACTATCTCATCCCCATACAATCTCCCATGTTCCATCTCTTTATCTCAATTTCTTTAGCTCCCTTCCTTGATCTCTATCGCTCTTTCTTCACTTGCTCTCCAATCTCTTCTAGCTATTTTAATCTTTCTCATTCTCTCAATTTTTCAATGCTCCTCTCCTTCTCTCAATCCCACTTTCTTTTTCCATATCTATAGATATATCTATCTACTCTCATTCTCTCTCTTACTTTTCTTAAATATTTCTCTCCCGACCATGTTGTGCCTCTCCTCTTTCTCAATTGTTCTTCCTTTCCCCATTTTCTGTCTTGTTCCCCCTCTCATTGTCTCTCTTGCTCTACAAACAAACAGTAAGAAAGAGAGAGGAAAGTAGTAAACAAGGAAGAGAGAGTGAGAGAGATATAGGGAGAGAAGGAGAGTGAGGTAAGATAGAGAAAGAGAGAGTAATCAAGAGGGAGAGAGGGAGGGAGAATAAGAGAATGGAGAGAGATTGAGAGAGAGAGAGATATGGAGAGAGAGTTGTAGAGAGAGGGAAACCAAGGAGGGCAAGAGGAGAGAGTGTGAAAGAGAGAGGAAGGGAGAGATGTAAGAGAAATTGTGAAAGAGAGAGTTGGGGATTAGAGGAAGTGATAGAGTGAGAAGAGTAGGAGATAAGCTCAGAGAGATAGAGAGTGAGAGCAAGAAAATGATAGGAATAGGAGAAGAGAAGAGAAACTGTGAAAGAGATAAGGATAGGAGGAAAGAGTGAAAGTAAAGCTGAAGAAAGAGAGTTGGGGAAGAGAGAGTAAGAGTAATGGCGCCAGAGATGGTGATAGATGGAGCAAGAAAGAGAGTTTCGGAGGGAGGGAGTGAGAGAGAGGGGAGAGAGAAGGGAGAGTTAGAGAGTGAGAGTAAAATTGAAGAGACCAAGGGAACTAAGAAGGGAGAGAGACAAAACGAGAGAGAAATAGAGAAAGAATAGAGAATGAGCTAAGTCACGGAACAGAGAGTGAAATAAAGAGGGATGGAGGGAGGACAAGTAATAAACAATAAGATTGAAGAGGGTGTGAGAAAGAGATAAGATCGAGTGATGGATATATGGAGATAAAGTGTAAGTAAAAAGAGAAAAAAGAGATGAAGAGAGACCGGGAAAGTGAGAGAGAGAAAGATAATAGAGAGTGTGAAAGATAGTGAGAATGGGAGAGAGTGAGAAGGAGAGAGATAACAAAGTAAATAGAGAGAAAAGATAGCAAGAGAGATGAGGAGAGCGAAAGAGAAAGGAATAGTATAGAAAGTGGGAGACATAGTAAGAAGTAAGAGAGTGAAAAACTCTCCCTTTCTCATTATGACTCTTACTCTCTATTTTGTTTCTCTCTCTCACTCTCTTGCTCTCTCTTCCTCTCTTTCCTCTCTCTTTATCTCTTTTGTAAATCACCCAATCTCTCTCTACCTTCTTCTCATTCTATATCACTTTTCCTTCTCACCCCCTCTTCTCTCTTTTGTTATATTACTTCCCCACCCTCCCTCCCTCCTTATTTCTCTCTCTAGCTCCCTCTCTCTTGCTCTCTTTTACCTCATTCTCTATTCATTCTCTATTTCTCACTCTTTTTGTCTCGCTGCCCCTTCATGGCTCCCTCAATTCCTACAATTTCACTCTCACTCTTACTCTTTCACTCTCTTCTCCCTCTCATTCTCTCTTGCTTTCACACACTTTTTCTCTCTCCCTCCCTCTCCCTCCCTCTCCCTCTCACTCCTCCCTAACTCTCTCTCTCTTGCTCCAACTACATTACCTCACACACTCTCTCTCGAACTTTTGTCTCTCCCAATCCCTCTTTCTTTTCTCTCTCATTATTTCTATGTTTCTCCCCCTTTCTCCCTCCCTTCTTCCTTCCCTCTTTAAATCTCTCCCTCCCTCCGTCACACTCCAATCTCTCACTCTCTTTTCCTTCTCTTGTTCTCACTCCCTCCCTCTGTCTCTATATATCTCTTTTTCTCCCTCCCTAACTATCTCTCTCACTCTTTTACTCTCTATCACTCTCTTATTTACGTCCCTCCCCACACTCTCTCTCACTTCCCACTCTCCTAATATTTCTCTCTCTCTTGTCCCTCTCTCATATCCTCTTCTCTCTCTCTCACTCTCTTTTCCTCTTTCTTTATAGACCTCTTTCATTCTCCCACTCTTGTTCTCTTTATCACACTCTCTCTCTTCCTCGATCCTTCTCACACCCTCATTCTTGCCCTTTATAGGTCTCCCTTATGTAGCTCACTCTACTCTCTCCATCTCACTCACACTCTCTCTCACTAGCTCTCACACACACTCATACATTTCTCAATTTTTCTTTCAAAATCTCTCTCCCTCTCACCCTCTTAAAGATCCATTTCTCAATCTCTATCTCGCTCACTCTTACCATCTTGCTCTTTCTATCGCACTCCATCCTCTCTCTCCATTGCTGAATCTTCCTTTTTCTCTCTGTATCTCCATCTGTATTATTCTCTCTCCCTCGCTCTCTATCCCTTGCTCTTATTCTTGCACTATATTCTCTTTTTCTATTTTATGCTCTTTTTGTTCTTTCTTCATAGTTGCTCTCTCCTCTCCTTCGTCTCAATCTATCTCTCTCTCTATCCCCAACTCGCTCTCTCTCTCTCTCTCTCTCTTTCTCTCAACTGCATCCATCCCTCACACTATCTCCTTCTCTGTCTTGCTCCCTCACTCGCTTCTCTCTCTTTCTCTCTTGCACTTCCTCTCCCACTCCCTCACACTATTCTCTCTTGCTTCTTTTCTCTTTCTCCCTCTTCGCCCACTCTCTCTGTTGCTCTTCACTCTCACTCCTACTCCCTCTCTTTATCTCTTTCATACTCTATATTCTCTCTCCCACTTTATATCTCTATCTCGCTCACACTCTCTATCTCTTTGTTCTATCTTCACAGAGTCTCTCTTCACTCTCCTATTCTGCCTTATCCCTCCCGCTCACTCTTTAGATCCTATCTTCATTCTCTCCTACTCTCTCTAACTGTCCATTTTATCACCCATTGTTGTTTCCTTTCTCTATTTTCCCCCTTTTTATCTCTCTCACTTGTTCTTTCAACTATAACTCTCTTATATCTCTTTACTCACTCTTTATATCCTTCATCGCTCACTCTCTCTTTTATTCTCCCTC
This sequence comes from Papilionanthe hookeriana x Papilionanthe teres, assembly GCA_022702705.1. Taxonomy (NCBI): domain Eukaryota; kingdom Viridiplantae; phylum Streptophyta; class Magnoliopsida; order Asparagales; family Orchidaceae; genus Papilionanthe; species Papilionanthe hookeriana x Papilionanthe teres. The sequence continues at coordinate 16,073 of JAKZJZ010001754.1, forward strand.
CGTCACATCTCACTATGACACTTATCTTCATCTCATTATATATTATTTTCTCTCACACATCTCTCCCTCCCTCTTTCACTTGCTCTCTCTTTCACTCCCACTTTCACTCCCTCCCTCTCTTTTTATCTCTCTCCTCTCTCTCTTCTTGCACTCATTCACTCAATCTCCCTCCCTCCCTCTTATTTTCTCCATCCCTCTCTCTCATTCTTTCTCTCTTGCTCACTTTTGTCTGTCTTTCACCTTTCTCTATTTTTCTCCCTCTCCCTCTCACTTTCTTTCGCTCTCTCTCTCATCTTTTATCTCTCGTTCTCTCCCTCCGCTACCCTCTGTCTCAATCTCTTTATCTCATTCTCTCTCTCCCTATCTCCCTCTCTCCTTCTCTGCTTCTCACTCATTCTCTTACTCTCCCTCCCTATCTGAAACCCTCCCTTCTCTTTCTCCCTTTGTCCTTATCTCTCTCCTCTTACACTCACTCGCTCAATCTCTTTCTCTACCTCTCATTTTCTCCATCGCTTTTTCTCATCCCCTCTCTCTTCTCTCACTTCTCTTCTCTCTATATCCCTCTCACTCTCCCTTATCCTTTGTCTCTCCCTCTTTTCCTCCCACTTCTTACGCTCCCACTCTCTCTATCTAAATCTCTCTCCTCTTTCTCCCCCTCTCCGTCTTCCTTTCTCCATCTCCCTTGCTCATTCAGTTTCTTAATGTCTCTCCCAATCTGCATCTCGCTCACTAACTTTTCCTCTTTCAGTTCCTCTATCTACCTTTTAAATCTTTCACTCTCTACCTCTCTCACTCCCTCTAATCTCCATCGTTCTCACTCTCTTCTTTACTCTTGCCCTCTATCTCGCTCTTTCTCACTCTATCCCTTTCTTAATATTTCTCTTACTCTCTCATTTATTTTTCTCTCTCTTGCTCTCTCTTACTACCTTTTCTCTCTCTTTACTTTTTCCCTCTCTCTCTTTCTCCCTCTCTCCGTTTCTCATTATGATTCTCAATCTCTATCATGTTTCTCTCTAGCTCTCTTGCTCTCTCTTGCTCTATTTTCTCTCTCTTTATCTCCCTATATCCATCACTTTATCTCTCTCTGACTTCCTTCTCAACCCCTCTTCTCTCTTTTGTTTATTACCTCCCCTCCCTCCCTCCCTCCTTATTTCTCTCTCTATCTCCCTCTCTTGCCTTCTTTTACCTCACACTCTATTCTTTCTCTATTTCTCTCTTTTTTTCTCTCTCCCTTCTTGGCTCCCTCAATCTCTTCAATTTCACTCTCACTGTTGCTCCTCACTCTCTTCTCTCTCCCTCTTTCTCTCTTACTATCTCTCACCTTTCTATCTCCCTCTCCCTCTCCCTCAACTCCCTCCCTAACTCTTTCTCTTTTGCTCCATCTATTAAACCCTCACACACACTCTCTCTCCAACTTTTGTCTCTCTCATTGTTTCTCACTTTCTCCCTCCTTCCTCCTTCCCTTTTTAACTCTCTCCCTCCATCTATCTCACCCTTACTCTCACTCTCTTTTCATTGCTATTGTTTTCACTCTCTCCCTCTATCCCTATATATCTCTCTTGCTCCCTCGCTAATTATCTCTCTCACTCTCTAGCTCTTTATCCCTGTCTTCCCTATCTTCCTTCCTCACACTCCCTCTCCCTTCCCAATCTCCTAATATCTCTCTCTCTCTTGTCCCTCTCTCTCATTCCCTTTCTTATATCATCTTCTCTCTCTCTCACTCTCTTTTCCTCTTTCTCTACAAATCTCCTTCATTCTCCTACTCTCGTTCTCTTTATCACTCTCTCTCCCTTTATCTTTCTCACTCCCTCATTCTTTTCCTCTATAGGTCTCCCTTATGTAGCTCACCATTCTCTCTCCATTTCACTCCATTTCACTCATGCTCTCTCTATCTCTCGAGCTCTCACATACACTCATACACTTCTCACTCTCTCTCTCATTCTCCTTTCCCCCCACCCTCTTAAGCTCCATTTCTCGATCTTTATCTCACTCTCTCCTACCATTTTGCTCTTTCTCTCACTCTTCGTCCTCTCTCTCCATTGCTGCACCTTCCGTTCTCTCTTTATCCCCATCTCTATTATTCTCTCTCCCTTGCTCTCTTTCTTGCACTCTATTCTCTTTTTCTATCTTATGCTATTTTTTGCTCTTTTCATTGTTGCTCTCTCTTCTCACATTCATCTCACTCTCTCCCTCCTTCCATCTCGACTCTCTCCCTCCCGCTCTATTGCTTCCACCCCTCCCACTATCTCCTTCTCTCTCTTCTCTCCCTCCCTCCCTCCCTTCCTCCCTTGCTTCCTCCATCCCTCCCTCGCCTTCCCAAGCTCCCTCTCTGACTTCCTCTCCGTCTCCCTCTATCTCTTGCTCTCTCTCTCTCACCATTATTCCAATCTCCCTATCTCTTTACCTCTCTCTCACTTTCTCTTACAAAATCTTCCCTTAGTCTCTCTTATATCTTTATTTCATTTTCACTCTCAATCACTTTCTCTCTATCGCTCTCTCTTTAATTAATCTCACCCCTTTCTCTATCTCTCTTTCTCACTCCCTTCCATCTGTCTCCCTCCCTCTCTATCTCATCCCCATTTGTTTCACTCTTTTTTCCTCTTTCTCTATAGATCTCTTTCATTATCCCACTTTAGTTCTTTTTATCACTCTTAATTCATCTTTCTCACTCCCTAATTCTCTCCACCTCTCAATTGCTTCCTTCCCTCCCTCCCTCCCTCTCTCGCTCTCTCTTTCTCTCTCACACACACTCTCCCTCTTACTCTCTTCCAATTCATCCCCCCTCTCTCCAACCAAATCACCTTCTCAATCCCCTCTCTCCCTCACTCTCTCTTCTCTCTCACCCACTCTTCCTCTCTCACTCCATCTCTCTATCTCTATTTTTCTGACTCTCTCCCTCTATTGTTCTTTTCTCTATTTATGCTTTATCACTTTTTTCTCCATTTTTCTCTTTCTTGATCTCACGCACAAACTCTTGCTCTCTTTTAACACTCTCTCTTATCACCTTACTCTTTCTGTCCATCTCTCACTCTCTTCCTACCTCCCTCTCTCCCTCTTTCATTAACATAAACTCTCTCTTTCAATCACCCTCTCGCCCTCCCTCCCCCTTCTCTCTGCATATCTCCCTCTACATCTTCCTCTCTCCACCTTGCACTCTATATGTTGCTCAATCTTCTCTGTGTCCCTCTTCTCTCACACTCCCTCCTTCCCACTCTCTTCAACCCTCTCACATCTCCATCTATCACTTTCTCTTTCTAATTCACTCCCTCTCTTGATCTCTGTCTCTTTCTCAACTTATTTATCATCTCTCATTATCGTATGCTTGCTCTCTCTTGCCTCTCTCTGTCTATCTCTTGCTATATCGTCAATCGCTCTCTCTTCCCTCTCTATACTCACTCTTTTTGTCCCTCAATCTCTCACCCTCTCTGTCGCTCTCCTTCCTTCCCTCTCTTTCTCAATTACTCTCTCATTTCACTCTCTCTCCCTCCCCTGATCTTCTTCTCATTATTTCTCATTTTCTCTCTAACTTCTCTCACCTTTCTGCCCCTCCTTTCACTCAATCCCTCCCTCTCTTTTCCCCTCTCTTCTCTCTCACCTTTTTCACTCACCCACTCCCTCTCCATTCCTCTTGCTCTCTCCTTCCCTCTCTCTCTTCTCTTACCCTCTTTTCACTATGTTTCTCTCTCTCATCTCCCATCTCCCTCTCTCCAATTTCACCCTCGCTTTGAATCCCTCCCTTCCCTCTCTCTCTCTCTCTCTCTCTCTCTCTCTCTCTCTCACTTTTTCACTCTTTAATTTTGCTCACTCTCCCTCCCCTCCTCCTTTCACTCTATCCCTTATTTCCCTCCCTCCCTCTCCCTTACTCATGCTCTATCTTAGTAGTTATGCTCTCTCTTTCTCTCTGCCAACCTTACTCAATTCCTCTATATCTCTCTCACTCTTGGAAAAAAGAAATAATGAGAGTGAAAGTGAAGACAAAGAGAAGAGAAAGAGAAGAAAAAGAAAGGGAGACAAAGTGTGAGAGAGAAATAGAGAGAAGAAAGAGTGAGGAAAAAGAAAGCAAGCAAGAGAGTGAGGGAAGTGAGACAGATAGAGATAGAGTGTGTGTGAGGGAAATAGAGTAGAGTGAAAGGGAAGGAAGGAGTTAAGGAGTCAAATAATTAAAGAGAGAGGGACTTTAGGGGAAAAACGTAAGATAATGTGAGAAAAAATAAGAAAGTCATTAAAGTGCAAGATTGAATAAGAGATGAAAGGTACCAAAGAAAGTGAGGAAGCAAGAGAAAAGTGAAAGTTAAAGAGCAAGAGAATGAGTGAAGGAGCGAGAGAGAAACATGTATAAAGAAAATGGGAGAGAGTGATAAGAAGAGTAAGGAAAAGAGAGTGAGATTTATGGAGAGAGAAGGAGAGAGGAAGGGAGAGAGTGAAAGAGAGAGGAGGGGAGGGGAAGAGATGTGTGAAAGAAGGTGAGAAATAATGAGAGAGAGAAGTGGCAGAGAGAGCTGATAGTGGGACTGAAATAGAGAGAAGTAGGGAGAGGAGAGAGTAAGAGAAAGTTAGGGATATAGTGAGAGAAGGAGAGATTATAAAGGGAAACAATAGAGAGAGCAAAAGACCAAAACAAAGAGATATAACAGAGAGTGTGATAGAGAGCCTGAGTGGTAAAGTGGAGAAAATAGAGAGATAGAGGAGACCATGAGAAAAATTGAAGAGAAAGAGGGAGCAAGAGAGGGAGAGGGAGTGTAAGAGAGAAATAAAATCATAGAAGATTGAGCAAGAGAGAGCGAGTGAGAAGGGGAGAGAGAGGGATAGCAAAAGAATGGATTGTAAAGAGTCAGAGAGAGAAGAGAGGAGTTGTAAAGGGAGAGGGAGAGAATTGCGAGATATATATATATATATATATATATATATATATATATATATATATATATATATATATATATATATATTTAGGAAAGCATGGGTGAGAGAGGGAGGGAGGCAGAGAGAGAGGAGAGAGTGGGGGATGGACGAAGAGAAATGGAGAGAGAAGAGGAAGCAGCACTGTATAGAGTAAGTAAATAGAGAGATAACAAAGAGTGAAAGAGATAAAAGAATGGAGTTGGCTAAGTTGAAGAGAGGGAGGGAGCGATAGAAGGAGAGAGGGAGTGAGTGAGAAATACGTAGAGAAGAGAATGAGAGAAAGAGGGAAATAGAGTTTGAGAGGAAGATTGAGGGGGAGAGAGACTGAGAGAGAGAGAGGACAGAGAAAAAAGGGTGACAAAGTTAGTGATAAGAGTGAGAGTGAAATTAAATAGAAAGAGAAGAAGAGTGAAAGGGAGAGGGAAGAGATATTAAGAGAAGAGAGATAAAATGAGAGGGAGTGAAAGAAATCAAGATAGGGAGCAAGGGAGAATGTTTGAGGGGGATAATGGGTGATAAAAATCAGATAAGAGAGGCAAAAAATAATACGAAGTAAAAGCGACAACAAAGAGCAAGAAAGAGAAAGTCAGAGTGAGAGATTTAAATGAGAGCGAGAGATGGAGGGAGAGAGGGGGGAGAGAAATATAGAGAGAAGAGAATGGTAGAAGTTAGAGCAAAAGTGAGTGAGAGGGACCTCTCTTTTATCTATTTCTCTCTCTCTCTTCCTCTCCTATTCTCTCACTCTCTCTCATCCTTTCACTCTCTATCTCTCCATCCCACTTCCCTCCCTCCTCTGTCTCTCTATCTTAATCTCTCTCCCTCTCCCTCCCTCTCTCCTACTTCATCTCCCTCACTCCTCTCCTTCTCACTCATTCTCTTAATCTCACTCACTATCTTTTACTCTCTTTTCCACTCTTGATTCCTATCTCTCTATTTTATCTTTATTGCTTTCTCTCCCTCTCTCACTCCTCCCTCTTTAATGTCTCTGACACTCTCCTTCTATCTCCCTCTTTCTCACTCTCTCCCTTACACTGCCCTCTATCCCTCTCCTTCTCGCCCTCTCCCTTTCTCACTATGTCTCACTCTCTATTAAGTTTCTTTCTTTTTCACTCTAGCTCTCTCTCACTCTATTTTCTCTCTCTTTACTCACTCTTTATCTTCCAATATCCATCACTCTAAATCTCGCTCCCTTCCACTCATTTTATATCTTCTCTCTCATTGCTTATTACTTTCTCTTCTTCCCTCCCTCTTTATTTTGCTCTCTTTCTCTCACTCTGGCTCTCTCTCTCTTGCCCTCTCTTTCCTCAATCTCTATTTCTTCTCTATTTCTCTTTTGCTTTGTAACTTTCTCCCCTCCTCGTTCTGTCATTCTTTTTAATTTCACTCACACATTTACTCCCTCACTCGCATCTCTCTCCCTTTCTCTCCAGCAATCCCTCTCCCTCTCTGTCTCCCTCAAGTAACTCTCTCTTGCTCCATTCATCATTCTCTATTTCTCCATCTCTCTTACCCACTCTCCCTTGTGTCTTCACCCACTCCCTCTTCAGTTTAACTCTCATTCCTACTCCCTCTCTTTATCTCCTTCACACACTCTATTCTCTCACCCACTTTCTTTCACTATCTCGTACTCTTGACTCAACTTCTCAATCTTTCTCGTCCTCTATCCCCCCACTCTCTTTCTCAATTTCTCTCAGTTCACTCCTTTCTTTCACTCCTTTTCATGCCTTCTCCCACTTTCCCTTCTTGGTTCTCCTCTCCCTCCATCTCTCTCTCTCGTTCTCTCTCTCAATCACTTATTCTCCCTCCCTCATCCTCTCTTGCTTACTCTTTCATTTTCTATCTTCCCTCACTCTCCTTTTCTCCCTATCTCTCTCATACTCTTCCTCCTTTGCTCCCTTCCTCACTCTTTTTCACTTTTTGTTCTCTCTCTTTCTCTTTTATTGCTCACACTTCTCTAACTCTTTTCACTTCTCTCACACTCCCCACTTCTCTCACACTCCCCACTCTCCCTCTCCCCCTCCCTCTCTCAATCCCTCTCTATTCTATCTTATTATTTCTAACATTCTCTAACACTTCTCTCTCTCTCTGTGTCTCACTTTCTCAATCCCTCTCCCTCCCTCGTTTGCCTCGTCTATTTCTCACTCTTTTTTTCTTACTCTTGTTCATACACACTCTCAATCTATATATCTCTTTTTATTACAGTAGTATAGAGACAAAGTGAGAGAGAGAAATAAAGAGTCAGAAAGAGTGAAGAAGGGAGGGAGCGACAAATTGAGAGAGAGAGAGAGAGAGATTGGGAAACAAGAGAGTAAGAGAAATAGGGAGATGGAGATAGGTAGAGTGAGGGGGAGAGAGTGAGAAAGAGATAATAGCGGAGAAAAGAGGGCGAGAAAGAGAGGGAATAATAGAGGGAGATAGAAGAAAAGCTAAGAGAGATAGCGAGAGAGGGGGAAAAAGAGAGCAAACAAACAACAAAGAGATGAAAAAGAGAGTGAGAGAGAGATAGCAAGAGAAGAAAAGCTAAGAGAGATAGCGAGAGAGGGGGAAAAAGAGAGCAAACAAACAACAAAGAGATGAAAAAGAGAGTGAGAGAGAGATAGCAAGAGATGGAGTGAAATTAGAGATTGAAGAGCGAGCGGGAGTGAGAGAGGGTAAGGTGGAAATAGAGAGACGAGAGAGACTCATGGAAGATAGAGAAAAATATAGTGAGTGAGAGGTAGAGAGAGGGAGATATATAGGGAGATATGAAGAGAGAGGGTAGGACGAGAGTAAGATAAAAAAAGAGACGAGAGTAATAATAGAGGTTGAGTGGCTGGGAGGAAGAGAGTGAGAGATGGTTGGAGAGAATGAGTGAGTAAAGTGATAAGTGTGATAAAAGAGAGCAATAGAGAGTGATTCTGAGAGAGGAGAGAGCAATAGAGAAAGGAAACGTGATAAACCATAAACAAAAAAATGGCAAGAAAGAGAGAGAGTAAGAAAGAGAGAGATAGAAAGAGGGAGTCAGAGGATGGAAGAGAGTGGGAGTGAAAGAGGAAGAGAGAGTGAGAGACAAGATAGTGAAGGAAGATAAAGAGAGAGAGAGAGTGAGAGACGGGGAGAGAGTGGGTAGAGAATTAGAATTAGTGGGAGAGAGAGGGGAATGAATTGGAAGAGAGTGAAAAGGAGAAAGGGGGAGAGTGTGTGAGAGAGAATGTCGAGGGAGAGAGAGGGAGGGAGGGAAGGAAGGAAGAGAGTGGGGGAGAGAGGGAGGGAATGATTGAGATGAGAGAGGAAAGAGAGCAAAAGAAGAGAGAGTAAGAGAGAATGATCTTGGAGCGAGATAGAGAGAGAGAATGAGGCATTAAGAGTAAGACTGAAACTAAAGAGAGAGGAGGAGGGAGCGTCAATAGAGAGATAGAGAGATAAAAAGAGATGGAATAGAGAGTGGGATAGGGGAGAGAGGGGGTGAGAAAGAGAGATAGGAGGAGGTAATGGGAGGGTTTAAGGAGATAGTAAGAAAGAGAAAGGAAGGAAAAGTGAAAGGGAGAGAGAATGAGAAGAGTGACTGAGGGAAGGTCGAGTAAAATTAAGTGAATGAGGTGTAGAAAGAGAGGGAGAACATGAGAGTGTAAGAGAGAGGGAGATGGTGAGGAATAAAGGGAGGGAGGGAGAGAAGAGGGAGGATGAGAGTGGGAGGAATGGAAGCAAGAGAGCAAGAGGAAAGAGAGTGGGGAATAGAGTGAAAGAAATAGAAGAAGAAAGAGAGAAGACAGCAATAAAGGAGTATAAGATAGTATAAGATAGAAGAAGAAAATAGATAATGAGAATGAGAATGAGTAAGACAAAATAATAGAGAATGGGATATAGAGAGAAGAGTGAAAAATAATGTGAGGAAAGGAGAGGAGAGAGAGTGGGAAAGAAAGAATAAGAGTGTAAAAGAGAGTTAGATAGAGATCGAGAAATGGAGCTAAAGAGAGTGTATGAGTGTAAAAGAGAGTTAGAAGGTGAGTGATTGAGAGAGCGAATGAGTGTGTGAGA
>JAKZJZ010001755.1:0-24987 GCA_022702705.1 Papilionanthe hookeriana x Papilionanthe teres
AAACAAGAGAGGGAGATAGGAAAGAGCAAGAGCGATTGATAGAGAGAGGGCAAAAGAGTGCCAACAAACTCTTTCCTTCTCACTCTCTCTCTCTTCAATCTTCGCTCTCTCCCTCTTTCTCCCCCATTCTCACTCTCTCCCTTACTCTTGCCCCCTAACTTACTCTATATTTTGTTTCTCTCACTCTCGCTCTAATGATCTCTCTTGCTATCTTTTCTCTCACTTTACTCTTTCCCTCAATCTCTCTTTCTCGCTCTCTCTCTTTCTCACCACGTCTCTCACTTTCTATTATGTTTCTCTCTCTCGCTCTCTTGGTCTCTCATCACTTTTCTCTCCTTATCTCCATATATCCATCTGTCAATCTCTCTACCTTCATCTCATTCTCTATATCTTTTCTTTCTCAATCTCCCTCTGCTCTCTTATTATTTATCACTTCCCCTCCCTCCATCCCTCCCTCCCTCCTTTTTTTGCTCTTTGTTTTTCTCTCAAGATCCCTCTCTCTTTCCCTCTCTTACCTCAATCCGTATTCTTTCTATATTTCTCTCCTTTTTCTATCTGTCCCTTCCTGGCTCCCTTACACTCCTCAATTTCACTCTCACTCTCTCTTACTCTTTCTCTCTTACTATCTCTCACCCTTTCTTTGTCCCTCTCTCTCTTTCACGCTCACTCTCTGGCTCTCTTCCTTTCTTGTTCCCTCGCTTTCACTTCAATTTCATTCTCACTCTTATTTTTTCTCCCTCTCCAAACTTTTTTTGTCTCGATTTTTTTCGAGTGCTCTCTCTTCTTTTCTAGCTTTCTCTCTCTTCAATTTCACTCCCCTTCCCTCTCCCTACCTTTATCTCATCGCCATATATTCTCTCACATTTTATCTCTCTATGTCAATCTTTTTAGCTTCCTTTCTTGATCTCTATCGCTCACTCTTTACTAGCTCTCCAATTTGCTGCCACTCTCATGCTCTTTATCACTCTCTCTCTCCCATTCTTGCCCTCTCTAGGTCTAGTGAGAAAGAGAGAGGGAATAAGGGACTAGGAGTGAGAGTGAACTGAAGTGAGAGAAAGAGGGAGCGAGAAGGGTAGAGAGTGTAAGCAAGAAATAGAGAGAAGAGAGAGTGAGGGATGAGAGAGTGGGAGAGAGGGAAATAGTGAGCGAGTAAGAGAGACAGAGAAAAGGAGAGCTGAAGAAAGAGAGGGATGATGAGAGTTAAAGAGGGAGAAAGAGAGAGAGAGGTATTGAGAGATAAAGGAGCATCAAAAGAGAGACAGAAAAGTGAGTGAGAGAAAAATAAAAACAGGTGGAATAGAGAAGGAGAGGGAGAGGGAGAGGGAGAGGAGAGAGAAAAAGAGAGGAGAGGGAGAGAATGAGTGAGAAAGAGAGATAGAAAGAGGTAGTGAGCGGGTTTAAAGAGAGAGCAGGAAAGAAAAAGGAAGAGAGAGTGAAAGGGAGAGAGAGTGCGAAGAGAGATTGAGTGAAGATTGGTAAGAGCACCTGAGGGGTAAGAAGTGAGGGAAAATGGAAGAATGTTGAGCACGAGAGACAAGGAGACAGAGAGAGATAAAGGGAGGGACAGAGAGGGAGGGAGAGAAAATATAGAAGAGAGAAGCAGGGATGAAAGAAAGGGAGAGAGAGAGTGTGTGTGTGTGAGATAATGATTCATTTTCTCACCCTCCATCTTAATCTTCTTAGCTCCCTTTCTTGATCTCTATCGCTCTTTCTTCTCTCGCTTTCCAATTTTTTCTCACTGTTTTAATCTTCTTCACTTTTTATTTATTTATTTTTATCTCTCTCAACTTGCCTCTCTTTCTCCATATTTATCGATACATTTGTCTAATTTCATGCTCTCTCTTACATTCCTCATATATTTCTCTCCCTGCCTCTTTGTGGCTCTCTAATTTCTCTCTCATTCTTCTTTTCCCCTTGTCTGTCTCATTCCCCCTATCATTTTCGCTTTTGATCATTCTCCTTTGCTCTCTTTCCTTACTCTTTCCTCTCTCTCTTTTTTTTGCTCACTCTCTCTATTCAATTTCCTTCTCACATTTACTCCTTCCCTCTCTCCATTTCTCACTCTCTATTCTCTCTCTATTCTTTCTTTTGTTGATCACTCTTTTCTCTCTCTTGTAACACTTTCCTCCTCTGTTCCCTTCTCTCTTTCTCTCTCTCCCTCCTTCCCCTTCTCTCTCACTTTTCCTCCTCTCTCACTCAAATGGTTTCTCTCTTGCTCTCTCTATCCCCCAATGCACTTTCCTCCAACCTTTCATCTCTCTCTATCTCATTCATTCTCCTTTTCACCCTCCCTTTCTCCCTCTCACTCACTCCCTCTTTCTCTATCTTCCCCACTCTATTCTCTCTCTATTCCTCTCTCCCTCTCTCTCCCTCCATCACTCTCTCTCACTTAAATCTCTCTCACTCCCTCTCTCTTTCTCACTCTTTGATGCATTTATCTTTGTATTATATTGATCTCCTATGTTTTTTTCTCACCCACTATCCCTCACAAACATTCTCTCTTGCTCCCTTCCTTTCTTTATTTCACTCCTTTCACCACCTCTCTTAGTCCTTAATATCTTTTTCCTCTGCCTTTCTGTCTCATTCTCTCTCAATTAAATTTCACTCTAACTCTTTCTTCCTTTCTTTCTGACTCTCTCTTCTATCGCTCTATTTACTTTTCGCTCTTTATCACTTTCTCTCTACAGCTGTCTATTTAGTTCATCTCATGCCCTCCCTCTATCTCTATTTCTCACTCACTACATCCTTCTCTCTCATACCCTCTATTCCATCTCTTTAACTCTCTCTTCTATCTCTCTACCTCTCTTTTGACACATTTTATCCCTCAGTGTCTCTCTTTCACTACTTACATCCCTGTCTTTCTCCACTCTCCTTATCTCTCTCTTGCACCCTATCTCTCTCACTCGCTGTCTTCCTCTCTCATGCTCTCTCTTCCCTCATTCTTTTTTATTTCTCTCTGACGCTCTATTCCTTTCTAACTGCTCTATCCCTTTCTCACTCCCTCTTTCTCTCTCTTCCATTTCAAGATCACTCTTACTCCCTCCCACTCTCTGTCTCGCTCCATGTTCACTCTCTCTCACTTACTCTAGTATGTTGCTCTCTCTTCTCTCTTCCCTTTCAATCTTTATCCTCCTCTCTACCCTCTCTGTTACTTCCTTGCCTCCCTTCCTCTCTCTTCCTCTCTCGCTCTCTCTCTCTCACACACTTCTCTCCCTCTCTCCCTCTCACTCACTTCCTCTTCATCCCCCGCTCATTCAATCTCATGTTCTACCCCCTCTCTCCTGCGAGCTCACTCTCTTTCTATATCTTCCCTCACTCTCTCTTCATTCATACTCCCTCTACCTCTCTCTTTCTCTCGCTCTTTTCTCAATGTTTCATCACTTTTCTTTCTCTTTTGCTCTCTCTGTATTACACACACTCTCTATTGCTCTCTCTTTTTATCACTCTTCCTTACCTACTTTTTCTCTCCAAGCTACCCTCATTCTCTGCCTTTTTCATTACTTCACACTCTCCACCTCCCTCTCACCCTCCCTATCTCTGCATATCTCCCTCAACATCTTCCTCTCTCTACCTCTCACTCACTATATATTGCTCGATCTTCTTTAATTCCATCTTCTATCTCACTCTCCCTCCCACTCTCTTCAAGTCGTCTCTATCTATCTGTTTCTAATTCACTCCCTCTTTTACTCTCTGTCTCTCTCTCATACTCTATTTCATCTCTCTTTATCGCTTGCTTGCTTTCTCTTGTTCTCTCTATCTCTAGCTCTACTTTCAATCGCTCTCCCTCTCCTCTCTATACTCACTTTCTCTGTCCCTCCATCCCTCACCCTCTCTCTTGCGCTCCTTCCTTCCCTCTCTTTCTCAATTGCTCTCTCATTTCTCTCTCTCTCTCTCTCTCCCTCCCTCATCTCCTTCTTATTACTACCACTCTTATCTCTTCCCCCTCAGTCCCTCCCTCTTTCAATCTCTCCCTCCCTCTTATCTCTCTTTCCTCTCTCTCCTCTCTCTCCACACTCTTGCTTCTTTCACTCACACAACCACTCTCTCTCCATCCCTCTCATTTTCTCATTTCCTCTCGCTCACTCCCTCTCTCTTTCTCACTCTCACTCACCCTCTCCTTTTCTCTCTCTCTTCAATTTTACTTTGTATCTGTGACTCCTCTCTCTTTTTCGCTCTTTATTCTCTCTCACTCTCCCTTCCCTCACTCCTCTCCCTCTATCCCTTATACACTCTCTCTCACACACTCTCCCTTCCTCTATCGTACCCTTGCTCTATCTTCCCTCACTTTCTCTTCTCTCTCTAATTCTCTCCATCTCTTCCATTCATACACACACACTCTCTTAAATTTAATTCAATTCCTCTTTATCTCTCTCGCTCTCGTTCTCTCTCTTACACTCCATTCTATCTCTTTTTTCACTCTCTCACCCTCTCACTCAATCACTCTCTCTTTTGCTCTCTCATTTACTCTTGTTCTCACTTACTGTCCTAAATCTCTCGCTATTTCTCACAATCTCTCCTAACCTCCCTTCCTCCCTTTGTCCTTATTTCACTCCCTCCCTCCTTCACTCCCTTTCTCTCTTGTCTATCACTCTCACACACACTCTATTTTTCTCTCTCAGCCTCACTTTCTCTCACTCTCTCTCTTGCTCTCTATTTCCCTCTCACTTCCTCGCTCCCTTTCTTTATCTTCTCTTTCTCTTCATTTTCACTCTCACTCTTACATTCTACATCTTTCTCTTTCTCTCGTGCTTTCTCTCTCCCTTTCTCCCTACCTCTTATTCTTTAATTTCATTGCTACTCTTCCTCCCTCCCCCTCTCCCTTTCTCTCAAACCCATACATTCTCACACTTCCTCTTTCTCAATCCCTTAAGCTATCTCTATCTCGTTTCCCTCGCACTCCATTTCTTTCTCACTATTTTATTTTCTCACTCTTCTCCTTTATCTCATGCGACTCATTCTATCTACAAATTTATCTATCTAATGTATTGCCCTCTCTCAATCTAAATCTTCATTACCATCACTTTCTCACACCACCTCTCTCTCACTCTTATTTTGCTCTTGCTCTTCCTTTCTCTCTCTTCTCTCTCTCTTCTCTCTCCAATTCTCTCTCTCTCTCTCTCCCTCAATCATCTCTTTCTTCCCGTACTTTCTTTCTTATCTCTATTTTTGTCTCTATTTCTTGGTCCCACTCTCCCTTTATTCAATTTAATTCTCACTCTTACTCCTTCCCTCTCACTTTCTCACTCTCTATTCTCTCTCTTTTGCTCCCTCATGTTACTATATTTTCTTTTCTCCTTACACTTCCTCACCATCTATTCCCAACTCTATCTCGCTCTCTCTCCCCCCACTATCACTCACATCTCTCCATATTCTCTAATTTTCTCTTCTGTCTTTCTCAATCTCTCTTGTTCTCTTTTTCCACACTCTACATTTCATCCTCGTTATTTTATTTTTTCTTTTCCCTTCTATCTCATGTTCCTATGTCTATCTCTCTCTCTATCTACCCGTCTATCTATATATTCTCTCGCTCTCTCTCAATCTATCCTTTTAATACTCTCTCTTTCTCACACCCCTCTCTCCTGCTCCTCTTTCACTCCCGCTCTTTCGTTCTCTCTTATTCTCCCTTTTACTCTCTCTTATTCTTTATCTTTCTCCCTCCATCTCTCTTGCTTTACCTTCCTTTACCCTCACTTTTCTCTCTATTTTTATCTCTTCTTCTTTGTCCCACAGACCCTTTATTCAATTTAAATCTCACTTACTCCCTCACTCTCTCTTTCTCTCTCTCTATTCTCTCTCCCTCTCTGTCAAACTATTATGTTACTCGCACTCCTCTTACTCTTTCACTCTGTCTTTACCCCACTCTATCTCGTTTTCCCTCTCTTGCTCTCTCTCTCTCCCTCTCCCACTATCTCTCACACTCTCTTCTCTTCTCTCTCTCTCTCTCTCTCTCACATGCACTCTCTGTTTCTCTCCCTCTTTCCCTCCCTTGCTTTCTCACTTTCTGTTCATTTTCCTCTTGTTCTCTCTTTCCTAACCTATCTTCTCTCTCAATTTCAATATAGCTCTCTTTTTATCCTCCCTCTCTTTTTCCACAATTTCAGTCACTCCTACTACTCTCTCCCTCTCTTCCTTTCTTGCTTCCTCAGCCCTCTTAATCTTTCTTGCTCTCTTCATCTCTCACTCCCTCTCACTTCAATATCTCACTCTCTCCCTTACTCTTGCCCTATCCTTCCCTCTCTCTCTCACTCTCCACTTCCTCTCTCATTCTCTCTTTCTCATTAATTCTCTTAGTCTCGCTCCTATCTCCATAATGCTCACTATCATTTCCTCTCTCTCCCACTTTTGCCACCTCTCTCTCCCTCTTAAATCATTTTTGCTCTATCCCCCTCTCTCACTCCCTTTCTCTTCAATCTCTGGCTCTCCCTCTGTCACCCCCTTTCTCACTCTCTCCCTTACTCTAACCCTCTCCTACCCTCTCTCTGTCTCCTTCTCTCTTTCTCTCTCATTCATTTAATCTCGCCCTCTATCCATATTGCTCACAAACTTTCCTCTTTCTCTTCCTCTTTTGCTTTCTCTCTCCCGCTTAAACCTTTGTTGCTCTCTCTCACTCTCGCTCTCTCATGCTCTTCAATCTCTCCCTCTCTCCCTCTTTCTCACTCTCTTCCCTACTCTTACACTCTATCTCCCTCTGTCTCACTCTCTCCCTTTCTTACTATGTTTCTCACTCTCTAATATGTTTCTCTCTCTCACTCTCTTGCTCTCTCTGTTATCTTCTCTCTCTACTTACTCATGCCCTCCATCTCTCTATTCCCTCACTCTCTCATCATTTTATTTCTCTCTTACTCTCTCTCCCATTCTCACTGCCTGTTCCTTTCTCTTTAGTTTCACTCTCTCTTACCCTCTCACTCCTTTTTTTTTGTCGTTCCATGTTCACTCTCGTCGATTGCTTGCTCTGCTCTCTCCTCTCAATCTTTCTTTCCCTCTCTTCATCTCTCTATTGCCTCCTTCACTCTCTCTTTCTTTCTCCAACACACACACTCTCTCTCTCCCTCTCTCTCTTACAATTCATCCCACTCTCTTCTACCACTTTCTCTTTTCTCAAGTTCTTTCTCACTCTTTCTCTCCCATTCTCTCGCTCTCATCCTTTCTCCTTCATACTCTCCATCCCGCTTCCTTGCCTCACACTCTCTCTATCTCAATTCTCTCTGTCATTCTCTCTCTCTCTCTCTCTCTTTCTATGCATTTCACTCATTCTCTTAATCTCCCTCCTTATCTCAATGTTACTCACTATCTTTTGCTCTCTCCCTCTCGCTTCATATCTCTCTCTCCCCGTTCTCACAAGGTCTCTCTCTTCAATACCTCTCACTCTCTTCCTCTATCTCCCCCTTTCTCACTCTCTCCCTTACTCATGCCCTCTATCTCTCTTTCTCGCTCTCTCCTTTTCTCACTATCTCACTCTCTCTATTATGTCCGCTCTCTGGCTCACTCTTGCTCTCTTAATCTCCCTCCATTTACTCACTCTTTATTCCTCTCTCGCTTCCTCACTCTCCACCATAAATCTTTCGTGCTCTCTCCCTGTATCTTTAATATCTCACTCTCTCCCTTTCTCACTCTTTTCCTTACTCTTGCCCTCTATCTCTTTCTTTCCCACTCTCTTACTTCTTACTATGTCTCCCACTCTCTATTATGTTTCTTTCTCTCTTGCTCTCTTGCTCTCTCTTACTATCTTCTCTCTCCTCTCTCTTTCTCACTCTCTCCATTTCTCACTATGACTCTCACTCTATATTATGTTTATCTCCCTCGCTCTCTCAGTCTCTCTTTCTCCTTTTTTCTCTCTTTACTCACGCATTATCTCTCTCTATCCATCACTCTATCTCTTCTCTTTCTCACCCCTCTTCTCACTTATTGTTTATTACTTCCCCTCCCTCCCTCCCTCCCTCATTATTTCGCTATCTGTTCCCTCACATACCTCACTCTATATTCTTTCCCTATTTCTCCCTCATTTTGTCTCTCTCTCCCTTTTTGGCTCCCTTGCTCTCTTCAATTTCACTCTCACTCTCTTCTCTCTCACTTTTTCTTGTGCTCTCTCTCCCTTTCTCTCTCCTCCTCTCTCTCACACTCCCTCCCTCCCAAAATCTATCTCTCTTACTCCATCTATCGTTATCTCTTATGCCCTTTCTCTTACTCTCTCTTCCTCACTCTCTTTCTTCAGCTTCACTTTCACTATTACTCCCTCTCTTTATCTCTTTCACAGTCTCTATTATCTCTTCTTCTTTCTACCGTTCTCTTGCTCTCACTCTCTATTCTCTCTGACATTCTCTCTTACTTTTATCACTCTATCTCTTCCTCTATCCCCTAACTCTCTCTTTCACTATTTCTCACATCCCTCCCTTCCTCCTTCTCTCTCACGCTCTCTCCACTTGCCCTCCTTGTCTCTTCCTCTCTCTCCATCTCTCTCTCTCCTTCTCTCTCCATTTCTTATTTTCCCTCCCTCTCTCCCTCTTAATCACTTTCTCTTTCTCTATCATACATTCACTCTTCTTCTCTCCCTATAAGTGAAAACATTGGAAGAGAGTTGAATCTCTCAAGAGAGAGTTAGTGAGAGGGACAGAGGAAGGAGAGAAAGAGGACGAGTGAAGAGAGATCAAGAGAGAGAAAGATTAAGAGAGAGAGCTAGGAGACTGCAGAGGTAGAGAGGGTGAAAGGGAGGGAGTGAGAGAGTGTGTGAAAGAGAGAGGGGGAGAGAGAAAGAGGAAGACATAAAGATGGAAGGAGGAAAGTTAGAGAGAGAGTTGGGGATAAATGGAGAGAATGGGTGAAAGAAATGAGAGAGAGAAGAGACAAATAAAAGATAGATTGGGAGAGAGAGAAAGAATAGATAATGAATAAGATAGAGGGACAAGTTATGAGTGAGAGTTATAAAGAGATGAAGAGAGGGACTAAAGAAAAGGAAAGGGAGAGGGAAACAAGAGGAAGAGTGTGAGCATGTGTGTGTGAGTGAGTAATGTAAGAGAGAATAATAGAAGAGAGAGCAAGAAAGATAGAGAATAAGTAGTGAAAAATAGGGAGAGGGAGGGAGTGAGAGAAATTAAAGAGAGAGGAAGAGAGATGGAGAGGGAAATAGAGAGATAAGATAGTGTGAAGGAAGATAGAGCAAGAGAGTGTGAGCTACAGGAACAAGAAAGAGAGAGAATAAAAGAATGAGTGAGAGAGGGAGATGGAAGGGATGAGAGGTTGAGAGAGAGAGGAAGGGAGGGATCTCTCCCTTCCTCTCTTATTCTCACAGTTTGTCCTCTCTATCTTTTTCTTTTATTGCTGACACTTCTCTAACTCTTTCTTTTATTTTTCTCTCTCAATCCCTCTTCCACACACACACACTCTCTCTCTCTCTCACTTTTATCAATCTTTCTCCTTCTTTATCCCTCGCACTCATTCTCTCTCACTCTCCAATGATTATCTTTCTCAATCCCTCTCTCCTAGCTTTTATTGTTTCTGACATTCTCTCACACTTCTATTTCTCTATCCCACTCGCTCTCTCTCTCCTCTTCTCCCACTCTCTTTCCCTTACTCTTGTTCTACTCTCTTCTTATATATATTTTCCTCTTGATCCCTCCCTCACTCTCTTTTTCATTCTCTCGCTCTCTATCTCTTCTTCTATTCCTCTCACCCTCGCTCACTCTCCGTCTCTTCCCCCTCCTAATATCTTTGTTGTCTCTTGTCCTTCTCTCTTTCCCTTTATTATTACTCTCTAATTCTCTTTCACTCTCTCACTATTGTTCTCTTTATCGCTCACTCTCTCCCTCTATCATTCTCACTCCTTCATTCGTGCCCTCTCTAAGTCTTCCTTATGTAGCTCACTCTTCTCTCTCCATCTCACATGCTCTTACACTCTCTCTCTCTCAATCTCTCCCGCTCCCACCCTCTTTAGCCCCATTTCTTGCTCTTTATCTCACTCTCTATTATTGTTTTATTCTTTCTCTTGCACTCTCTCCTCTCCCTCTGTTGCTATATTTTCTCTCTTCTCTCTATCTCCTTCTCTATTATTTTCTCTTACTCTTTATCCCTATCTCACTCTCTATTCTCTTTGCCTATCTTATACTCTCTTTTACACTCTCCTTTATTGATATCTCTCACACTATCCCACTCTCTCACCTCTCGCTCTTACTTTCATCCCTCCCTCTTTCATTCTACTCTTCACTCCCTCCCTTTTCCTCCCTTTATCCCTCTCCATATCCCTCTCTCTTTTTCCCTCTCTCTCTCAACATTCTCACGTTCTCCCTCACTTTTCACTCCTCACTCACTTACTCCTACTCGATATTTCCTCAGTCTCTCTTATCACTCTCTCCTCCTTTCACTTTTCTACTCTTTCTTTAAACCCTCGATATTCTCTCATCTCCCTTCATCCTTTTTGTCCTTCTGCTTATCTCCCTATCTTTTGATCCCTCTCTCGCTGGCTCACTCTTTCTCTCTCACCTGCTCTTTCTTCTCACTATTTTTTCTCTTTCTTGCTCTCTCTTTCTCTCTAGTTTCACTCTCACTCTTACTCCCTCATTCCTCTCTCTTTCTCGCTCCATGATCACTCCTCTCACTTACCCCCTCTTTCATTACTTTCTTTCCTCTCTCTTCTCTCAACTTTCTCTCCGTCTCTCCCCCACTCTCTTTCTTTCTTCCATCCATCTCTCTCCCTTTCTCGCACGTCTTTCCCTTATACACACACTCTCACTCTCTCCTTCTCACTATCTTCCAATTCAACCCCCCTCTCTCGCACTAAATCTCATTATCTACCCCCTCTCTCACTGTCTCTCACTCTCTCTCTTTATCTTCCTTCACTATCTCTTATCTCTCACTCTCTCCTCCTCTCTCACTCCCACTCTCTTCCATCCCTCTGACTCCCTCCTTTCTCTCTCTTTCTCTCTCTCTTTCTTGCACTTTTCTCTCTTTATACTTTATCACATATTCTTTCTCTATTGCTCTATCTCTCTCTCTCACACACACAATCACTCTTTGCTCTCTTTCATCACTCTCTTTTCACTTTACTCACTCATTCTCTCCAACCATCTCTCACTCTCTTCCTCCCTCCCACTCTACCTCTTTCATTAATTTACTTTCTCTATCTCTCTCTCTTGCCCTCCCTCTCTCTCCATAACTCTCTATATATCTGCCGCTCTCTACCTATCACTCACAATATTTTTCTCTATTTTCTCTGAGTTCTCTGATCTCTCTATTTCTGTCATACCTTCTCTCCTTCTCTCCCTCCTGCTCACTCTTCAATCCATATCTTCACTCCCTCTCTTGCTCTCTCTCTAATTCTCTATTCATCTTTCTTTATTATTTGTTGGCCCTCTTTCGCCCCTCTCTATCTATCTCTTTTGCTCATTCTTCTATCTCCGTCACTTCTCCCACTCTCTCTCCCTCACACACTCTCTATCACTCTCCCTTCCTCACACACTCTCTCACAATTGCTACATCTTCTCTCTCCCCTCAAATGCATCACATTATTTCTTATTTTCTTTCATACATCTCTCTTTCCTCCTCCATCCCTACCTCTCTCAATCCCTTCATCCATCACTTTCTCCATCCCTTCTCACTCCTCTCTTTATCTCCTCTTGCACTCACTCATTCACTTCCTCTCTCCCTCCCTCTCATTTTCTTTATCGCTCTCTCTCATTCCCTCTTTCATGCTCTCATTTCACTTACTTTCACTTGCTTTATTTCTCTCACTCTCCCTCTTTCTTACTCTCTCTTCCTCATTTTCTACTTTCCACTTCCTTTATCACTATTTTTTGCGGCGTAAGAGAGACAATGAGAAGAGGAATGAGACTGAGAAGGGGAAAGGAAGAGCAAGTGAGAAAGAGGAGAGGTGCAAAGAGGCTGAGAGAGAAATATATGAGGAAAGTAAGAGAGAACATGAGAGTAGATAGATATATCGATATATATAGAGAAAGAAAGCGAGATTGAGAGAAGGAGAGGAGCATAGAAAAATGGAGAGGGATAGAAATATTAGCATAGTGAGAAGAGATTGGAGAGCAAGTGAAGAAAGAGGGATAGAAACCAAGAAAGGGAGCTAATGAAATTGAGATAGAGAGATAGAACATGAGAGAATGTATAGGGATGAGATAGAGGGAGGAGGTTGAAATTGAAGAGAGATAGAGTAAGAAAGGAAGAGAGAGCTTGAGAGAGAAATCAAGAGAAAGAAGAGTTTAGAGAGAGAGGGAGAGAGAGAGTAAGAGTGAGTTTGAATTGAAGATATAAGGAAGAAATGAGAAGAGGAGTGGAGTAGGAGAGTGTGTGAGAGTGTGAACAAGAGAGAGGAAGAGATAACGCTTATGTGTGAAATAGAGGGGAGGGAGAGAGGGAGGGAGGGTGTGAAAGAGGGATAGAGGAAGGGAGAGAGAGAGAAAGGGAGAAGTGTAAGAGAATGTGAGAAATAGTGAGGCAGGGATAAGGGGGGAGAGAAAAGATAGCAACAGAAAAAGAGAGATAAGTGTAAGAGAAAGAGTGAAGAGAGAAAAGTGGTAAAAAGAAATGGAGGAGGAAAGAGAGAGTGTGGAAGAGAAAGAAAAGAAGCTAAAGAGATTGAGAGAGCGAGAGTGAGAAAGTCATCGAGAGGAAGAGAGCAAGAGAGTGTGAAAGATGGAGATAAAGAGAAATAGAGATAAAAGAGAAGAGAAGAGCGTGAGGGAAGCAAAGAAGAGATTGAATGACAGAGAAAGAGAGAGATGGAAGGGTGGGTAGGATAAGTGAGGAGAGAGGTGAATCTCTCAAAGAGAGGGTTAGTGAGAGGGACAGAGGAAGGAGAGAAAGAGAACGAGTGAGAGAGAGATCGAGAGAGAGAAAGATTGGGAACGAGAGAGCTAGGGGAATGCAGAGGTACAGAGAGTGAAAGGGAGGGAGTGAGATAGTGTGTGAAAGAGAGAGGGGGAGAGATAGAAAGAGGGAAACATGAAAATGGAAGGAGGAAAGTGAGATAAGGAGAGAAAGTTAGGGATATATGGAGAGAAAGCGTGAAAGAAATGAGAGAGATAAGAGACAAATAAAAGACAGATTGGGAGAGAGAGAAAGAATAGATAATAAATAAGATAGAGGGACAAGTAATGAGTGAGAGTTATATAAAGATGAAGAGAGGGACTAAAGAAAAGGAGCGGGAGAGGGAAACAAGAGGAAGAGTGTGAGTATGTGTGTGTGAGTGAGTAATGGAAGAGAGAATAATAGAAGAGAGAGCAAGAAAGATAGAGAATAAGTAGTGAAAAATAGAGAGAGGGAGGGAGTGAGAGAGATTAAAGAGAGAGGGAACGAGAGAGGAAGAGAGATGGAGAGAGAAATAGAGAGATAAGATATTGTGAAGGAAGATAAAGCAAGAGAGAGTGATCTAAGGAAAAAGAAAGAGAGAGAATAAGAGAATGAGTGAGAGAGGAGAGAGAGTGATCAAGTGAGAGAGGGTGATGGAGGGGATGAGAGGTGGAGAGAGGGAGGAAGGGAGGGATCGCTCCCTTCCTCTCTCTTTCTCAGAGTTTGTACTCTCTATCTTTTTCTTTTATTGCTCACACTTCTCTTTCTTTTATTTTTCTCGCTCAATCCCTCTTCCACACACACACACACACAATCTCTCACTTTTCTCAATCTTTCTCTTCCGTTATCCCTCACACTCATTCTCTCTCACTCTCCAATGATTATCTTTCTCAATCCCTCTCTCCTAGCTCTTATTGTTTCTCGCATTCTCTCACACTTTTATTTCTCTATCGCTCTTGCTCTCTCTCTCCTCAATCTCTCACTCTCTTTCCCTTACTCTTCTTCCACTCTTTTCCTCTCTATATATAATTTGTTCTTGATCCCTCCCTCACTCTTTTTTTCATTCTCCCGCTCTCTATCTCTTCTTATAATCCTCCCACCCTCGCTCACACTCTGTCTCTTCCCCCTCCTAATATCTTTTTTTCTCTTGTCCTTCTCTCTTTCCCTTTCTTATATCCTCTTCTCTCCCTCACTCTCTATCATTACTCTCTAAATCTCTTTCACTCTCTCACTATTGTTCTCTTTATTGCTCACTCTCTCCCTCTATCATTCCCACTCCTTAATGAGATAGCGAGATTGAGAGGGAGGGTAGCGGAGGGAAAGAATGAAAGAAAAGATGAGAGATAGAGTGAAAGAAAGAGAGAAGGAGAGAGAGAAAAATAGAGAAAGGTGAAAGCGAGAGAAGAGAGAACAAGAGAGAGGGAATGAGAGAGAGGGATGGAGAAAATAAGAGGGAGGCAGGGAGTGTGAGTGGATGAGTGCAAGAGGAGAGAGATAAAAAGAAAGGGAGGAAGAGTCAGAAAGAGGGAGTGAAAGTGGGAGGGACAAAAGAGGAGAGAGAGATGTGTGAGAGAAAATAATAAATCATGAGATGGAGATAACTGTGAGAGTGTGATGTGACGGAGGGAGAACAAGAGAGAGTGTGGGCAAATAAGGAGATAAAGAGTGAGTAAAGAGGTAGAAGAGTGGGTTATAGTTGAAAGAACAAGTGAGAGAGACAACGAGGGGGCAAAATTTAGAAAAGAAACAACAAAGAGCGATAAAATAGACATTTAGATAGAGAGTGAAGATAGGGATTAAAGAGTGAGTGAGAGGGAAAGAGGGAGAAAGAGTAAGCCAGAAATAAAGAGTGAAGAAAGACTCAGTGAAGATAGAACAAAAGAGATAGAGTATCAGTGAGATAGTGATAGAAAGTGAGAGAGAATATAGAGGGAGGGAGAGAGAAAGAGTGAGTGAAAGATAATGAATAGAGAGTGAGGTAAAAGAGAGAGTGAGAGTAGAGGGAGGGTCGAGTGAGAGTAGAGTGAGAGTAGAGGGAGGGAGAGAGAAAGAGTGAGTGAAAGCAAGAGAGAATGAGAGGGAGAAGAGAGTGAGGGAGTAAGAGTGAGAGAGAAATTGTAGGAATTGAGGGAGACATGAAGGGA
Organism: Papilionanthe hookeriana x Papilionanthe teres; assembly: GCA_022702705.1. NCBI lineage: Eukaryota > Viridiplantae > Streptophyta > Magnoliopsida > Asparagales > Orchidaceae > Papilionanthe > Papilionanthe hookeriana x Papilionanthe teres. The sequence goes on from JAKZJZ010001755.1 coordinate 14,934, forward strand.
CAGAGAGACAAAAAAGAGTGAGAAATGGAGAATGAATAGAGAGTGAGGTAAAAGAGAGCAAGAGAGAGGGAGCTAGAGAGAGAAATAAAGAGGGAGGGAGGTTGGGGAAGTAATATACAAAAAGAGAGAAGAGGGGGTGAGAAAGAAAAGTGATATAGAATGAGAGGAAGGTAGAGAGAGATTGGGTGATTGATATAGGAGATAAAGAGAGAGAAAAGAGAGGAAGAAAGAGCAAGAGAGTGAGAGAGAGAAACATAATAGAGAGTAAGAGTCATAATGAGAAAGGGAGAGTTTTCACTCTCTTACTTCTTACTATGTCTCCTACTTTCTATACTATTTCTTTCTTTCTCGCTCTCCTGATATCTCTTGCTATCTTTTCTCTCTATTTACTTTGTTATCTCTCTCCTTCTCACTCTCTGCCCTTCTCACTATGTCTCTCACTCTCTATTATGTTTCTCTCTCTCGCTCTCCCGGTCTCTCTTTATCTCTTTTTTCTCTTTTTACTCACACTTTATCTCCCTATATCTATCACTCTATCTTATTTCTTATTACTTCCCTTCCCTCCCTCCCTCTTTATTTCGCACACTGTTCCCTGGCTTAGCTCACTCTCTATTCTTTCTTTATTTCTCTCTCGTTTTGTCTCTCTCCCTTCTTGGTTCCCTTGGTCTCTTCAATTTTACTCTCACCTCTTCTCTCTCCCTTCTCTCTCTCCCTCTCTCTCACTCCTTCCCTCCGAAACTCTCTTTCTTGCTCCATCTATCACCATCTCTTGTACCATTTCTCTTACTCTTTCTTCCCTAACTCTCTTTCTTCAGCTTCACTTTCACTCTTTCCCCTTTCTTTATCTCTTTCATAGTCTTATTCTCTTTTCCTCTTTTTATCATTTTCTTGCTCTCACTCTCTATCTTTCTAACCTTCTCTCTTACTCTTCTCACTCTATCACTTCCTCTAACCCCCAAATCTCTCTTTCACAATTTCTCTTACATCTCTCCCTTCCTCTCTCTTTCACGCTCTCTCTGCTTGCCCTCCTTGGTTTCCCTCTCTAAAACTCTCTCTCCATATCTCTCTCTCTCTCTCTCATTCTCTCTCCATTCTCTTATTCCTCCTCCCTCTCTCCCTCTTGATTACTCTTTCTCTATCTTACCTCACTCTCCTTCTCTCCCTATATCTCTCTCACTCTCTCTTCCTCGTTTGTTTCTTTCCTCTCTCTTTCTCATTGTTTGTTTGTAGAGCAAGAGAGACAATGAGAGGGGGAACAAGTCAGAGAATGAGGAAAGGAAGACCAATAGAGAAAGAGGAGAGGCAGAAAGAGGTCAGGAGAGAAATATATAAGGAAAGTAAGAGAGAGCATGAGAGTAGATAGATATATTTATAGATATGGAGAAAGAAAGTGAGATTGAGAGAAGGAGAGGAGCATGGAAAATTTGAGAGAATGAGAAAGATTAAAAAAGCTAGAATAGATTGGAGAGCAAGTGAAGAAAGATCGAAAGAGATTAAGGAAGGGTGCTAAAGAAATTGAGATAGAGAGATGGAACATGGGAGATTGTATGGGGATGAGATAGTGGGAGGGAGAGGGAAGGAGGGTGAAATTGAGGAAAGAGAGTTTTAGAAAGGAAGAGATTGCATGATAGAGAAACTGAGAAAAAAAAGTTTGGAGAGAGAGGGACAGAGAGTAAAAGTGAGTGTGAAATTGTAGATATAGGGACAAAATGTGAAGAGGATATAGACTAAGAGAGTGTGTGAGAGAGTGAACAGGTGAGAGGAAGAGATAGAGCTTCTGTGTGAAAGAAAGGGAAGGGAGAGAGGGATGAGGGTGTGAATGAGGGAGAAAGGAAGAGAGAGAGAGGGAGAAGTGTAAGAGAATGTGAGAAATAGTGAGCAGGGGTGAGGAGGAGGGAGAGAAAAGAGAGCGACAATGAAAGAGGGATAAGCGTAAGAGAAAAATGGTAATTGGAAATGGTGGAAATAGAGAGTGTGGAAGAAATGGAGCTAAAGAGATTGAGAGAACTAGAGCGATAAAGACAGCGAGAGGAAGAGTTAGCAAGAGAGAATAAAAGATGGATACAAAGAGAAAGAGAGAGAGAGAGAGAGACAAGAGGAGAGAAGAGTGGGAAGGAAGGAGAAAAAAATTGAATGAGAGAGAAAGAGAGTGATGGAAGGGTGGGTAGGAAAAGTCAGAGCATGAGAAGATGTGAATCTCTAAAAGATGGTTAGTGAGAGGGACGGAGGAAGAAGATAAGAGAATGAGTGAGAGTGAGATCGAGAGATAGAGAGAGAGAGCTAGGGGATGTAGAGGTAGAGAAGAGAGTGGAAGGGTGGGAGTGAGAGGATGAATGAAAAAAAGTGGGGGAGAGAGAGAAAGAGCAAGACGTAAAGTTGGAAGGAGGTATAAGTAAGAGTGGGAGGGAGAGAGTTGGGGATATTTGGAGAGAAAGGGTGAAAAGATTGATGAAGAAGAGAGATAAACAAAAAAAACAAATTACGAGAGAGGAAAAGAATAGGGAATGAGTAAGATAGAGGGACAGGCTAAAAGTGAGAGTGATATAGAGATGACGAGAGGAACTGAGAGAGAAAGAGTGAGAAAGGAAATAAGAGGAAGAGTGCGAGTGAGAGTAATGGAAGAGAGAATAATAGAATAGAGAGCAATAAAGATAGAGAATAAGTAGTGAAAAATAGGGATAATAGAGATAGGGAGCGAGAGAGATTGAAGAGAGAGGGAACGAGAGAGGAAGAGAGAAGGAGAGAGAAATAGAGAGATAATCCTACTCTTTCACTCTTGCTCTTACATTCTTTCACTCTTGCACTTCATTCCTTTAACCTCAGTTTTCTCTCTATTTTTTTCTCTATTTGTTTGTCCCTTTGTCCCTTTATTTAGTTTAAATCTCATTCTTACTCTCTCCCTTTCTCTTTCTCCCTCTCTATTCTCCCTTGCTCTCCCACTCTCTCATACTCTCTTAAGTTAATATATTCTCCTCTCCTCTTACTCTTTCTCTCCATCTATCCCCACTCTATCTTGCTCTCCCTCTCTCACTCTCTCTCCCCACATCTTGTTCTCCCTCTCTCACTCTCTCTCCCCACATCTTGCTCTCCTTCTCTCACTCTCTCTCACATTCTCTTCTCTCCCCCTTGCCTTTCTCACTTTCTCTCTTGCTCTACTTTTTCCTCTTGTTCTCTCTTCCCTCACCTCTCTTCTCTTTCATTCTCCCTACTGTTCACTATTTATTCCCCTTCTTGCTCTCTCTTCTACAATTCTTTATTCCATTACTCTCAGTTGTACACACACTCTTCCTCTTCCTCTTGTTCTCTCTCCCGCTCTTTCTCTCCCAGTCCTTCACTTCATCTCTATATAACTCTCACTCATAACCTGCCCCTCTATCTTTCTCATTCTCAACTCTTTCTCTCTCCTAATATGTCCTTTATTTATCTCTCTTCTATCTCATTCCTTTCACCATTCTTTTTCATATATCCCCAACTCTCTCTTTGCTTCTCTCACTTTCCTCCTTCCCTCTTTATGTCTCCCACTTTCTCTCTATCTCCCCTCCCTCTTTCACACACTCTCTCACTTTCTCCTTCTACCTCTGCATCCCCCTTGCTCTCTATCTCTCATTGTCTCTTACACTCATTCTCTTGCTCTCCATCTCTCTGTCCCTCTCAATCACCCTCTTGCTCTATTTTTTTCTCAATCTCTTTTCTCTCTCTATTTGTCTCTTACAATCTCTCTTTCAATCTTTCACTCTTCAATCTCTCTCACTCCCTCTTTATCTTTCTCTTTCTCACTCTATTCAATCTCTCTCACTTCCTCTCCCTATCTCACTAACTTTCTATTCTATCTTTCTTTCTCTCTCTTGCTCTTCTCTCTTGCTCTCTATTCATTCACTCTCTCTTTTCTCATTGCTCAATCCTTTTCTACCCTATCCCTCAAATACACTATATCTCTTACCCTCTAACTTTTATCTTTTTAAATCCTTCTCTCTTCTCACCCTCATTTTTTTCTCACTTTCTGTCAAGCTTTCTTCTCTTTATGTCTCCCTCTCTTTGTTACCCCTATCTCTCACTCTCCTTCCTTACACTTATTCTCACTCTATGCTCCTCTATCTAAATTTCTCTCTTGCTCCCTCCCTCCCTCTCTCTTTCATTCTCTCACTCTCTCTATATCTCTCTTATCCCTCCCTCACACTCTATCTCTGTTCCTACCCTGTTAAAATCTTTTTTCTCTCTAGTCCCTCATTTTCAATCCCTATCTTATTCTTTTCTCTCTCTCACTTTATTTACTCTTTCTCTTTAGATTTCTTTGACTCTCTCACTCTTATTCTCCCTTCCGACCTTGCTCTCTCACTATCTTTCTCACTCCCTCACTCTTGTCATCTCTAGGTCTTCCTTGTGTAAATCACTCTTCTCTCTCCATCTCATACACTCATACACACTCTCTCTCTCATTTACTCTCCCTCTCACCTTCTTTAGCTCCATTTCTCGCTTTCTTTCTCACTCTCTTTTACACTCTTAATCTTTCTTTCCCACTCCCTCCTCTCCCTTCCTCACTCTATTTTTCACTCTTCTCTCTATATCACATTCTCTATTACTTTCACTCTCTCTCATTCTCAATCTCTATTCTCTTATTCTATCTTATATTTTATTTTATACTCTCCTTTATTGCTCTCTTCTCTTACATTTCTCTCACTCTATTCCCCACTCTTTTTCCTCTCGCTCTCTTGCTTCCATCCCTCCCTCAATTTATCCCTCTCTATCTCCCTCTCTCTCATCATTCTTATGTTCTCCCTCTCTTTTTACACCTCATTCAATTAATTTTACTTGATCTTCCCTCAGTCACTCTTCTCACTCTCTCTCCCTTTAACTTTCCCTTCATTTTACTTTCTTGCTCTCTCTTTAAACCCTCCCACTACCTCCTCCTATCTCTATTCTCATTCCCTCTCCCACCTATCTCACTCTCTATTCCATCTCCTTTTATCTCTCTATCCCTCTCTCTTTTGTCTCTCTTTTTACGCTCCCTCGCTCTCTCTTCCTCTCTCTTCAGTTTCAGACTCACTCTTAATGCCTGACTCCCTCTCTTCATCTTGTTCCAAGATCATTCTCTCTCATTTACTCTCTCTTCTATTACTCTCTTTCCTCTCTCGTCTCAATCTTTCTCTCCCTCTCTCCCCCACTCTCTTGCTTCCTTCCCTCCCTCCCTCTCTCTCCCTCTCTCACACACCTCCGCCTTTCTCCTCTCACTCTCTTCCAATTCATTCCTCTCTCCTCCCTCTCCCACTAATTCTCATTCTCTACCCACACTCTCCCTGTCTCTCACTCTCTCTCTCTTTATCTTCCTTCACTCCCTTGTCTCTCACTCTCTCTTCCTCTATCACTCCCACTCTCTTCCATCTCTCTGACTCCCTCTTTCTATCTCTCTCTTTCTTACTCTCTCTCTTTCTTGTTCTTTTCTTTGTTTATGCTTTATCACGCTTTCTCTATTGCTCTCTATTTCTCTCTCATAATCACTCTCTATTGCTCTCTTTTATCACACTTATCACTTTACTCGCTCATTCTCTCCAACCATCTCTCACTCTCTTCCTCCCACCCACTCAACCTCTTTCATTAATTCAGTCTCATTTTTTATCTCCTTCTCGCCCACCCTCTCACTCCATATTTCCCTATATATTTCCCTCTCTCTACCTCTCACTCACTATGTTTTTCTTTATCTTTCAAGAGTCTCTTTTTTCTCTCTATTTATGTCGTACCCTCTCTCCCTTCCGCTCACTCTTCAATCTCAATCTTCACTCCATCTTTTGCTCTCTCTCTCTCTCCCACTCTCTATTTCATCTCACTTTGTTGTTTGTTTGCTCTCTTTTGCCCTTTCTCTGGCTATCTCTCTTAGCTTTTCTTCTATCTCCCTCTATTCTCTCTCTTTACTTAAGTCATTCTCTCCCTCTATCTCTCATCTCTCTCTACCTCACACACTCTCTTTCAATTGCTCGCATATCTTGTTCTCTCCCCTTAAATCCATGACATTATTTCTTATTTTCTCTCATAAATCTATCTTTCCTCCTTGATCCCTCCATCATTCAATCCCTCATTTTCTCTCTTTCTCTCTCCCTCCCTATCTCACTCCTCTCTCTATCTCGTCTTGTACTCACTCATTTACTCCATCTCCCTCCCTCTCATTTTCTTTATCGCTCTCCCTCATTCCCTCTTTCTTGCTCTCACTCTCTCATTCCCTCTTTCTTGTAGAGAAAGAGAGAGAGAGAGAGAGAAAAGAGAGAAGAGATTGAATGAGAGAGTAAGAGAGAGATGGGAGGGTGGGTATGAAAAGTAAGAACAAGGGAGGAGAGGTGAATCTCTCAAAGAGAGGGTTAGTGAGAGGGATAGAGGGAAGGAGAGCAGGAGAATGAGTGAGAGAGATCAAGAGAGAGAGAGAGATTGAGAAAGAGAGATCTAGGGGGATGTAGAGGTAGAGGGAGAGAGTGGAAGGGAGAGAGTGAGAGTGTATGAAAGAGTGGGTTGGAGAGAGAAAGAGGGAAACATAAACTTGGAAGAAGGAACATGAGAGGGAGGGAAAGAGAGTTGTGGATATATTAGGAGAATGAGAAAGATAGAGGGACAGGTTAAGGGTGATATAGAGATGAAGAGAGGGATTGGGAGAGAAAGATGAGGAAGAAACAAGAGGAAGAGTGTGTGTGTGTGTGTATGTGTGAGAGGAGTCATGGAAGAGAGAATAATAGAAGAGAGAGCATGTGTGTGTGAGTGAGAGTAATGGAAGAGAGAATAATAAAAGACAGAGCAAGAAAATAGAGAATAAATAGTGAAAAATAGATAGAGGGGGAGTGAGAGAGATTGAAAAGAGAGGGAATGAGATAGAAAGATGGATGGAGATAAAAATAGAGAGATAAGATAGTGTGAGGGAAGATAGAGCAAGAGAAAGTGAGTTAAAGGAAAAGAGAGAGTGAGAATAAGAGAATGAGTGACAGAGAGAGGGGGATAGAGTGAGCAAGTTAGAGAAGGAGATGGAGGGGATGAGAGGGAGAGAGGGAGGAAGGGAGTGATGGTGAGTGATTGAGAAGGAGGGAAGGAGGGATGAGAGAGAGTATGTGTGGGGGGTAGAGGAGGAGAAAGAGTGAGAAGATAGATGGAATAGGTAGTAATATAAGAGATAGTAAGAGCGAGCACAAGAGAGAGTGAGAAAGAGTGGGAGAGAGTAGTAAGAGTGAGTGAAATTGAGGAGAAGGAGAGGGAGGAAAGGGGAGAGAGCAATAGATAAATCGAGTAGAGGGGAAGAAGAAGAAGGAGAGACATAGAGGGAGAGCAAATGAGAGAGTGAGAAAAGAGGGAGGGAAAGTAAGAGAGGGTGTGAGGAGTGAAGAATAGAAAGGGAAAGAACATAGAGGAAGAAAAAGATGAGAGTTATACTAAGAGTGAGAGAGAAATAAAAAAATAAAGGGTGGGGGAGAGCAGAGAGAGAAAAAGTTAGAATGCTTTACAGAGAGAGCAAGAGAAGTGTAAGAAGAGGCAAGAGAGAACGTGAGAGACTAAGAGATAGACTAGAGAGAATGAGAGAGAGAGAGAGGGAGAGGTTGGGAGAAAAGGGAAGAGAGAGGGAGGAAGGAATGGAGGGAGAGAGAGGTCGAGAAAGTGTGTGTCATTAGAGATAATGAAAGAGAGAGCAAGAATTAGAGAATGAGTGATATGAAGCAAGAACACAATAAAGAGAGAGGGAGAAAGAATGAGAGAGAGAAGAGTGGAGTTGAGAAAAGAAAGATAGGTTGGTGGGAAGGATAGAGGGAGGGAAGGAGGAGTGAGAGAGATAGAGAGAAGGAATAATGGAAAAGAGAGCGAGTGAGAGAAGTGAGGGACGGACGGAGAGAAAGTAGAGGGAGAAAGTGAGAGAGCGAACAAGGGAGTGAGGAGAGAGTTAGAGAGGGAGAAGGAAAGTGGGAGAGAGAGAACAAGTAGAGAGTTGAAGAGGATGGAGAGGGGTGGGAGAGAGGGAGGAGGGAGAGGGAGGGAGGAGGGAAGGGAGAGGAGAAAGAGAGATTATTTGAGAGAGGGAGATTGGGAAGTGGGAAGTAAGAAATAGAGAATACAAATGAAGAGAGCTTAAGAGGAGGAGATTGAGCAAAAAGGAGAGCAAAAGAAGATAGGTGAGAGAGAGATTTGGAGTAGCCAAGAGATTGAGGAAAGAAAGTGAGAGAACAAGTGAGAGAAGAGGAAAGAGAAAGAGGAGAGCAATTAAAATGAAAGAAAGACAGAAAAAGAGAGGAAAATAGAGAAAGAAAGAGAGAGAGAAATCGAGAGGGAGGAAGAGAGAGAAGAAAAGTGAAATAAGGATTAGGAGATTTAGAAAAAGTGAGAGGAAGAGAAGGGAGGGAGCTAGAGGGAGCTAGGACGGGAGCAAGAGAGTGAACAAGAGAAAGAGCTTAAGAGAAGAATATCGAAAAAGAAAAGAGAGTGGAATAGGGGAGTGTGAGAGAGTGGAGGAAGAACTCGAGAGAGTGAGAGAGGAACAAGCTAAAGCAAGAGAGATTAAGGGACATGAAGCTAGAGAGGGAGAGAGTAAGAAAGAGAGAGATAGAGACAAGGGGATTTAGAGATTGAAGAGAGTGGAAGTGAGAGAGGTAGAGGGAGTATGATAGAAATGGGAGTAAACTTTTCTCTCTTTCTTTGTTACTCTCTTTTATCTCCCTCCCCCTCATTCCTGTCTTACTATTTCTCACATTCTCATACACTTCTCCCTCTCTATCTTCATTCCTCTTTCCCTCTTTCAGACCCTCCCTTCCTCTCTCCCTTCAGTCTCTTTCAAACACAGGATCTATCTCTTTCTCTCTCTTGTTCACTCTCTCACACACTATCTTGCTCTCTCTCCCCTTCTCGTTTCCTCCCTATATCTACAATTTCACACGCACTCTCACACTCTCTCTCCCTCTCCAAACTCTTTTTCTCTCAATTTCTCTCTCACACTCTCTCTTCCTTTCTAACTCTCTATTTCTTTAATTTCACCCTCCTTCCCTTTCCCTCCATCTCATTCCCATACATTCTCCCATGTTCTATATCTTTATCTCAATTTCTTTAGCTCGCTTGATCTCTATCACTCTTTCTTTGCTTACTCTACAATCTCTTCTCACTATTTTAATCTTTCTTACTCTCCGCTTTTCTATGCTCCTCTTCTTCTCTTAATCTCTCTTTCTTTCTCCATATCTATCGATATATCTGTTTACTCTCATGCTCTCTCTTACTTTCCTCATATTTCTCTCCAGGTCTATTTATGCCTCTCCTCTTTCTCTCTTGTCCTTCCTCTCTCACACATACTCTTCAATTTCACTCTCACTCTTACTCCTTTACTCTTTCTCTTTTGCTATCTCTCACACTTTATCTATCTCTCTCTCTTTCACACACACTCTCTGGCTCTCTCTCCTCATCTTGTTCCCTCTCTTTCTCTTCGGTTTCACTCTCACTCTTTCTATCTCCCTCTCCAAACTCTTTTTTCTCTCAATTTCTTTCCAGCATTCTCTCTGCCTTTCTTGCTCTCTCTCTCTTTAATTTCATTCTCCTTCCATCTCCTTCCCTCCATCTCATCACCATATATTCTCCTACATTCTATCTCTCTATCTCAATATATTTAGTTCCCTTTCTTTATCTCTATTGCTCTCTCTTTATCTTTGTCGCTCTTTCAATGAAGGACTAGGAATGAGAGTTAAATGAACTGAGAGGAAGTGGGAGCGAGAAAGGTAAAGTGTGTAAGAGAGAAATATAGAGGAGAGAGTGAGGGGAGAGAGTGAGGGAAGAGAGGAAAATAGTGAGCAAGCAAGAGTGGGAGCAAGAGAGAGAGGGAGAAAGGAGAGCTGAACAAAGACAGATACAATGAGGGTTAAAAAGATAGAAAGAGAGATTGGTATTGAGGGATAAAGTGAGCATCAAAAGAGAGAGAGAAAGAGTGTGAGAGAATGATAAAAAGAGGTGGAATAGAGAGGGTGAGGGAGAGGGAGCGTGAGAAAGAGAGACAAAAAGAGGTAGTGAGAGAGTTTAAAGAGAGAGTAGAAAAGAGAAAGGAAGAGAGAGTGAAAGG
>JAKZJZ010001756.1:0-24986 GCA_022702705.1 Papilionanthe hookeriana x Papilionanthe teres
TCCTTCTCATTCTCAATTCTTTTCTCTTACGTATTATATCTTTTATTTGTTTCACTTCTCTCTCATTCTCTTCACCCTTTCCCTCCATATATTCCCATCTCTCTCCCTCCCCTCTCAATTTCCTCCTTACCTCTTTATGTCAACCTCTTTCTCTCTCTCCCCCTCCCTCTTTCACACACTCTCTCCCTTTATCTCTGCATCTCCCTCACTCTTTCTCTTGCTCTCTTTCCCTCTAACCCTCTGACTAACCCTCTCTTGTTCTATTTTTTCTCAGCCTCTTTTCGCTCTATTTCTCTCTCTCACTCTCTCTGTATCAATCTTTCACTCTTTATGCTCTCTCACTCCCTCTCTCTATCTCTCACTTTCTCATTTCTTCCCTATCCCTCACACAAACTCTATCTCTCGCTCTCCAACTTTTATCTTTCTCCATCCTTCTCTCTTCTCTCCTCATTATTTCTCTCTTTCTCACAAACTTCTCTCTCCCTCCCTCTCTTTGTCACTATCTCTCACTCTCTTTCCTTACTTCTGTTCCCACTTTATCCATCTCTATCTATATTTCACTTTGCTCCCTCCCTTACTCTTTCTTTCATTCTCTCACTCTCAATCTTTATCTTCTCTCCCTCCCTCACTCACACTCTCTCCCCTTCCCACCCTATTAGTATTTCTTTTCTCTCTTGTCCCTCACTCTCCTTCCCTCTCTTGTATTCTTTTCTCTCAAGATCTCTCTGATTCTCTCACTCTTATTCTCTTTATCGGTTTCACACTCTCCATCTATCTTTCTCACTTCCTCAATCTTTCATTTGTAGGTCTTCCTTATGTAGTTCACTCTTCTCTCTCCATCTCACACAGTCATATAATCTCTCACCCTCTCTCAATCACTCTCCCTCTCACCCACTTTAGCTCCATTTCGCGCTTTCTATCTCACTCTCTATTATTATCTCCCTCTTCTCTTTCTCTCTTGCTCTTCCTTTTCCTATTGTTCTCTCTTTCCTTGCCTCTCTTCTCTTTCGATTTCTCTACTGTGCTCTCTCTCTCTTTCTCCGCCCTATCTTTATCCTCAATTTCAATCACTCTTATTCCCTCTCTCCCTCTTTTTCATTCTCTCTCTCTTGCTAGCTTTACTATCTCTTTGATTGCTACCTAATCCCTCTCTCTTGTCACTCTTTCTCTTCCTCTATCACCCACACACGTATCTCTCTTATATCTCTCCCTCTGTATCTCTCCCTCTCAAAGCCACTCTCCCTCCCTCTCTTTCTCCTTCTCTCTCCCATTCATCCCCTTCACCTCCCTCTCACTCTCACTCTTATTTTCTTTCCCTCTTTTCTTTTAGCTCACTCTCTCTTGCTCAAACTTCCTTCAGACTCTCTTCTCTCTTTACTTCTGTCTCCCTCTCTCTTCCCCTCTCGTTCCCCCTCTCTTCAATCTCTATCACACTCTCTATTTTTCACTATTTTATCTCTTCCTTTCTCTCTTCTATTATTCTCTCTTCCATTACTCTCACTCGCATGCACACACTCTCTCTTTTTCTTGTTTCTTCTCTCGCATTCTCTCTTCCAGTCCCTCTTTCATCTCTATATCACACTAATAATCTTTTCGTCTCTCTTTCTCATTCACTATTCTCTCTCTCCTAGTCTCTCTTTTATTTCTTTCTCTTCTCTCTCATTCCTTTCACCCTTTCTCTCCAGATACCCCCACTCTCTCTTTCCCTCTCTCACATTCCTCCTTCCATTTTCTTTCCCTCTTTCTCTGCCCCCTCTCTCTCTTTTCACACTCTCTCAATCTCTCCCTTCAATTCCCTCCCTCTACGTCTTCATCTCCCTCACTCTCCTCTCTCTAAATCTCTCTCTCACATTATATATATCACACATTCTCTTGCTCTCCTTCCTCCGTCTCTTGTACTAACCCTCTCTTGCTCTATATTTTCTCACTATCTTTACTCTATTCATCTCTCGCAATCTCTCTCTCTCCCCGTCTCAATCTTTCACTCAATCTCTCTCACTCCCTCTAGCTATCTCTCTCTTTTTCACTCTCTACCTCTATCTCTCACTCTCTATTATAACTTTCTTTCTTGCTCTCTTGCTCTTCTCTCCCTTGCTCTCTCTTCTGTTACTCTCTCTTCTCTCTTTGCTTAATCATTCTCTCCCCTAGCCCTCACAAACACACTATCTCTCGCTCTCCAACTGTTTTCTATCTCAATTCTTCTCTCTTATGTCTCTCATTATTCCTCACTTTCTCTCACACTCCCTCTCTCCTTCTCTGTCTCCCTTTTCTCTCACTATCTTTTCCTTATTCTTGTTCTCACTCTGTCCCTCTCTATGTCTATATCATTCTTACTCTCTCCCTACTCTCGCTTTCATTCTCTCTCTATATTTCTCTCCTCCCTCCTTCCCTCACACTCTCTGTCTATTCCCACCCTGTAAATTATCTTTTGTCCCTCCTGTCCCTCTATCTCTCCTTTCTTATAACATGTTCTTTATCTTAGTTTCTTTTCTTCTTTCTCTCTAGATCTCTTTCACTCTCTCACACTTATACTCTATATCGGTCTTACTGTCTCCCATTATCTTTCTCAATTCCATAATCTTGCTCTCTTTAGGTCGCTTATATGTAGGTCACTTTTCCTTATCCATCTTATTACATTGATACACTCTCTCACTCTCTCTCAAAATCTCTCCCACTCACCCTTCTTAGTTCAATTTCTCGCTCTCTATCTCACTCTCTATTACAATTTTTTCTCTCTCTCATTCTCTCCTCTCCCTCCCTCACTCCATTTTTCTCTCTTCTCTCTTTATCCCCTTCTCTATTAATTTCTCTCACTCTATATTCTCTCTCTCAATCTTATACTCTATTTTACAGTCTCCTTTGTTGCTTTCTCTTCTCTTTTTTCTATTACTTTTTTCTCACTTTATCCCCCACTCTCTCATCTCTCTCTCTCTTGCTTCCATCCCTCCCTCTTTTATTTTTTGCCTTCTCTCCCACTTTTTATCCATCTCCGTTTCTGTCTCTCTCTCTCAGCATGCTCCTGTTCACCCTCACTTTTTACCCCTCACTTACTCTTAGTCAATCTTTCCTCAGTCTGTCTTCTCTTTCTCTCTCATTTTCACTCTCTCTTCTTTGCCTTTCCTGCTCTGTCTCTCACTGCCTCTTATCTATCCTTCTCACTCACTCTCTCCCTCTCTCTCACTCTCTCTTCCACCTCTGTTTATCTCTCTCTTGCTCTCTTATGTCTCCCTCTTTTGACGCTCCCTTTCCCTCACTGCCACTCTCTCGCTCTCCCTCTCTCCTTCACTCCCTTCATCCCTCTCCTTCTCATGCTCTCCGTATATCCCTCTCTATTACTTCCTCTCTCACTCACTCTCTCTCTCATTCTCTCACGCTCTCTCTTCCCTCATTCTCTCTTCACTTATTTTTCTCTCACACACTCTTCCTTTCTTTCCTCTCTCTTTGGTTTCACTCTCACTCTTACTCCCTCTCTCTCTCTTTCTCGCTCCATGTTCACCCTTTCTCACTTAGTTTATCTTCAATTGCTCGCTCTTCTCTCTCTCCTCTCAATCTTTCTCTCCCTCTCTCTCCCACTCTCTTGCTTCCGTCCCTCCCTCCCGCTCTCTCTCTCACTCTCTCTTTCTCTTTCTTGCTTCCTTCCTCTCAATCTTTCTCATCACTCTCTCTTCTCTCTCACCCTATCTTCCTCTCTCACTCCCACTCTATTCAATCTCTCTCAATCCCTCCCACCATCTCTCTCTTTCTAACACTCTCCCCCTTTTTTGCTTTTTCCTCTATTTATGCTTTATTTTTCTTACTCAATTTCTCTCTCTCTCTCTCTCTTTATATTTCACACATACACACTCATGCTCTCTCTTATCACTTTCTCTTATCACTTTACTCACTATCTTTCACTCTCCTCCTCCCTCCCTCTCTCATTCTTTTATTAATTCAGTCTCACCCTCTGTCGCCCTCTGGCGCTCCCGCTATTTCCATATCACTTCTATTTCTCCCTCTCTCTACCACTCACTCACTCTCTTTTACTCTATCTTCCTTAATTCTTTCTTCTCTCTACATTTTTGTCTCACCCTTTCTCCATCTCTCCCTTCCGCTCACTCTTCAAACCCTTTCTTCACTCCCTCTCTTGCTCTCTCACTCTCTCTTACCCTCTATGTCATCTCTCTTTATCGCTTGCTTGCTCCCTTTTTCTCTCTCTGTCTATCTCTTATTATATCTCCAATCACTCTCCCTTCCCACTCATTACTCCCTCTTTCACCCCCTCCATCCCTCATTCTCTCTTTCTTGCCTTCTCTCTCGTTCTCAATCGCTCCCTCATTTCTCTCTCTGTTGCTCCCTTCATCTCCTTCTCAATATTCCTCAATTGCTCTCTCAATTGCTTTCTCGCACTCCCTCCCTCCCTCCTCAGCTATTTTTCTCTCTCTCTTTCTTTCTCTCATTCTGGCATTCCCTTCTCCTCCCACTCTCCCTCTCCTCTCTTTTGCTATCTCTCTCTCTCTTTCACTCTCTCAATCTCTTTTTCTCCATGCATCATTTTAACTCTAACTCTCCCCTCTCTTTCTCTTTACTTTTCTTGCTCTCTTTCATTCTCTCTTTAGGTCTCAATTTTGTTGCTCTCTCCCACTCTCTCTCTTCTTTCTCTCTACAACCCCTTGCAGTATCCATCACATTCTCCCACTACTCCCTCCCTTTCTTTCAACTTCATATCTTCTCTCACTTTTTCTCTCTCTCAATCTCTTTAGCTCGCTTTATTGCCCTATCTTACTGTCTCTTCCCTTGCTCTCCATTTTCTTTGTGTTTTATTCCTCCCTCTATTCTCTTTCTCTTGCTTCTATCTCTGTCTCTTACTCCCACTCCATCTCTCTTTCTCTTGCTCTATCTTACAATCTCTCTATATATATATTAATTCTCCTCTCTCACAATACCTCTCTCACTCTCCCTATTTGTTTCACTCCCTACTTATTATCTCCCTCTCTCCTTCTCTCTTGCTCTTCCCTTTCCTCTTGTTCTTTCTTCCCTTACCTTTCTTCTATCTTGATTTCTCTATTGCTCTCCCTCATTCTTCCCTCTCTCTTTCTCCTTAATTTCACTCACTTTTACTCCCTCTCCCTCTCTTTCCCACTCTCTCTTTCTGTCTATCCCCCACACACTCTCTCTCTTGCATCCCTCCCTCTAAGTCACTCTTCTCCCTCCCTTCCTCTCTCTCTCCAACTCATACCCTCAATATCCCTCTCTCACTTGCTCACTCTTTCTCTCCCTCTCCCTCTCATTCCACTTATTATCTCTCCCTCTTTTCCTCTAGCTCACTCTCTCTTGTTCCATCTTCCTTTACATGCTCTTCTCATTTTTTTCTTTCTCCCTCTCTCTTTCTCTCTTGTTCCCTCTATCTTCAATCTCTCTCACTCCCTCCCTCTCTATATTTTTTACTATTATTCTCTATCTTTTTTATTCTCTCTACTATTACTCTCTCCTCTGTTACTCTCACTCACATACAAACACTCTCAATCTCTTCCTCTTTCTCCCTTTCTCACTCTTTTTCTCTCAGTCTCTCTCTTCATCTCTATATCACTCTCACTCTTAATTTGTCCCTTTCTCTTTCTCATTCTCAAATTTTTTCTCCTCCAAATCTCACTTTTATTTCTCTCTTTTCTCTCTCATTCCTTTCAACCTTTCTCTCCAGATATCCCCCACTATCTCTCTCACTATACTCCTTCCTTCTTTATGTCTCCATCTTCTCTCTCTCCCCCTCTCTCTTTCACACACTCTCTCACTCTCTCCCTCTAAATTTGCATCTCCCTCACACACTCTTTCTCTATGTCTCTTTCTCGATCTCTCTCTCATTCTCTAGCCCTCCTGCCCTTTGTCCCTCTAACTAAGCCTCCCTTGCTCCACTTTTTCTTAGTCTCTTTACTCTCTCTCTTATTGTCTCTAACAATCTCTCTTCTTTCTCTCTACAAACTCTATCTCTCGCTCTCCAACATTTTTTTCTCTCAATCTTTCTCTCTTCTCTCGGTCAATCTTTCACTTTCTCTCACAATTCCCTCTCCCCCTCCCTCTCTCTGTGTTCTCACTCCATCCCTCTTTATATATATCTATCTTGCTCCCTCCCACACTCTCTCTTTCATTCTCTCACTCCTTATCTCTCTCTTATCTCCCTCCCTCCTTCCCTCACTATTAATATAATTTTTCTCTTCCCTCCCCCTCTCTTTTTCCCTCTCTTATATCCTCTTCTCTCTCTCTCTCTCTCTCTCTCTCTCTCTTCTTCTCTATAGATCTCTTTCACACTCTCACACTTGCTCACTTTATCGGTCTCGCTCACTCCCTTTATCTTTGTCACCCCCTCAATCTTTCCCTCTATAGGTCTCCCTAATGTAGCTCAATCTTCTCTCTCAATCTCACACACTCACACACTCTCTCACACTCTCTGAATCTCTCTCCTTCTCACCCTCATTAGCTCCATTTTTTGCTCTTTATCTAACTAACTTTTACAATTTTGTTCTCTCTCTTACTCGCTCCTCTCCCTCCCTCGCTCAATTTTTTCTCTTCTCTCTATCCCATTCTCTATTATTTTCTCTTATTCTCTCTTTCTCACTCTCTTTTCTCCTTTTCTATCTAATACTCTTTTACAATCTCATTTATTGCTCTCTCTTCTCTCTTTTCTCAAATATTTCTTTCACTCTATCCCCCACTCTCTCCTCTCTCTCTCTTGCTTCCATCCTCCCTCCCTCCTTCTCTCTCTTCTCTCCCACCCTTCCTGTCCCTCACTTTATCCTTCTCTGTTTCCCTCTCACACTTGCTCCCACTCTCTCTTAACATTCTTCTGTTCTCCCTCACTTTTTACCCCTCACTCAGTCTTACTCAATCTTCCTTTAGTCTCTCTTCTCACTCTATCTCTTTCTCTTACTTTCTCTTTCCCGCACTCTCTTTAAACCCTATCACTACCTCCTTCTATCTCTCTTTCTCACTAATTCTCTCCCTCTCTCTAACTCTCTATTCCACCTCTTTTTATCTCTCTCATGCTCTTATTTCTATCTCTCTCTTTTGACGCTTCCTTTATCCTTCAGTACCTCTCTCTCTCACTCTCCCTCCCTCTTTCACTCCCTTCGTCCCTCTCTTTCTCCTGCTCTCTATATCTCCCTTTCTCATGCTCCTCTCTCGCTCTTTCCCACTCTCTTTCCTTACCATCTCTTCACTCTATTTTTCTCTCACACTCTCTCCCATTCTCGTTCCCTCTTCCTCTCCCTTCGGTTTCACTCACACACTTACTCCCTCTTTCCCTCTCTCTTTCTCACTCCATGTTCACTCTCTGTCACTTACTCTTTTATTGCTCTCCCTCCTCTCAATTTTTCTCTCCCTCTCTCCCTGCTCTCTTTATTGCTTCCCTACCTCCCTCTCTTTCCTTCTCTCACTCTCTCTTTCACTCTTACACACACTCTCCCCCTCTCTCCCTCTCACTCTCTTCCAATTCATACCCCCTTTCTCTCCCACTAAATCTTATTCTCTATCACTTTCTACCTCTCTCTCACTCTCTATCTATATCTTCCTTCACTCCCTCTCTATCTCACTATCTTCCTCTCTCACTCCCACTATCTTCCATCACTCTCCTTCGGTCGATCCATCTCTCTCTATCTCACTCTCCCTCTATCGCTCTTGTCCATTTTCTTTATCTCTTTTTCTTTATCTATTGTTTCTCTCTCTTTTTCCCACACACTTTCTCTCTCTTGCTCTCTTTAATCACTCTCTTATCACTTTACTCACTCATTCTCTCTAACCATCTGTCACGCTCTTCCTACCTCCCTCTCTCCTTCTTTCATTAATTCAGTATCTCTATCTCCCTCCCTCTCTCTTTCTCCATATCTCCCTCTATATATCCCTCTCTCTACCTCTCACTCAATATCATTTGCTCTATCTTTCCTGAGTCTCTCTTCTCTCTCTAATTCTACCTTACCCTCTCTTCCTCCTACTTACTCTTCAGTCCCTATCTTTACTCCTTCTTTTGCTCTCTCTCACTCTCTCATTCATCTCTTTTCATTGATTGTTTTTTCTCTTTTGCCCCTATATGTCTCACTCTCTTTCTCTTTCTTCTATATCCCTCTGTTATATCTCTTACTCACTATTATTCTTACTCTATCTCTCACTCTCTGTCATTCTCCGTCCCTCACACACTCTCTCAATTATTCACATATCTTGATCTCTCCACTCATATCCATCTCATTATTTCTTATTGCCTCTGAGAAATCACTTTTTGCTTCTTGATCCCTCCCTCTTCAATCCCTTCTTCTGTCTCTTTCTCCCTTTCTCCCTATCTAACTCCTCTCTCTATCTCATCTTGCATTAACTCCTTTACTGCCTCTCCCTCCCTCTCATTTTCTCTATCCTCTCTCTCATCCATCTCTCTTGCTCTCTCTTCTCTTACTTCTACTTTTCACTATTTCTCTCACTTTCACTCTCCCTTTCTTTCGCTCTCACACTCATCCTTTCTCTCTCATTCTCTCCCTCTTCTACCCTCCTTCCCACTCTCTCTCTTATAAATCTTTCTTGCTCTGTCTCCCCCTCTCAGTCCCTCTCTCTCTTCAATCGCTATCCTTCTCTCCCTCCACCTCTTGCTTCCTCACCCCTTCCCTTACTCTTGCCCTCTATCTCTCTCTTTCTCACTCTCTCCCTTTTTCACTATGTCTCTCACTTTCTATTATGTTTCTCTCTCTCTTTCTCTCTCTCTCTTACTCTCCTTTCTCTCCCTTCACTCACACTTTATCTTCTTATATGCATCACTCTTACCCTCTCTCCCTTCCTCTCATTCTCTCTCTCACCCTCTCTTCTCTGTCATTGTTTATTACTTTCTCTCCCTCCCTTTCTCTTTTCCTCCCTCCCTCCTTATTTTGCTTTCTTTCTTTCTCTTTAGCTCCCTCTCTCTTTCCCTCTCTTTTCTCACTCCATTCTTTCTCTATTTCTCTCTTAGTTTATCTCTCTCTCCCTTCCTCACTCCCTCACTCTCTACAACTTCACTCTCATTATTACCCCCTCACTTGCCTCTCTCACCCTCTTACATTATCTCTCCCTTTTCTGTTATTTTCTCCCTCTCTAACTTTCCCTCGCTAAATATCTCTTACTCCATCTATCATTATCACTTGCTCATTTTCTCTTACTCTATTCACACAAACTCTCTTTATTTAGCTTATCTCTCACTTCTCTCTTTTTATTTCTTTTGCACTCTATATTCTCTCTTTCACTTTCTATCACTATCTCGCTTGCACTCTTTATTCTCTGTCGACTTCTCTCTTACTTATCACTCTTTCTCTTCATCTATCCACCATGCTCTTTCCTTATTTCTCTCACTTCCCTCCTTCCTCTCTCTCACTCTCTCATGCCCTCTCCCATTTTCCCTTCCTGGCTCTCCCTCTCTCTCCACCCGACTCTCATTGTCTCTCTCATTCTCTTATTCTCCCTCTTTCTCTCTTGTTTACTCTCTCTTTCTCTATCTTCCCTCATTCTCCTTCTCTCCCTATTTCTCTCTCACTCTCACTTCCTCCTTCGCTCCCTTCCACTCTCTATTTCACTGTTCGTTCTCTCTTTTTTCTCTTTTACTGCACACACTTCTCTAACTCTTTCTCACATGTTTCTCTCTCAATCTCTCTTCCCCTCACGCACAAACAATCCTTCTCTTTGCTCATTCTTTCTCTCCTTATCTCTCACACACACTCTCTCTCTCTTCAACTTTTATCACTCTCATTCCCTCTCTCTTCTCTCTCATTATTTCTCACATTCTCTCGCACTTCTCTCTCTCTTTCTCTCTCCCCTTCTCCCTCCCTCTCTATGTCTCCTCTATAGACTCTCCTCACTATCTTATCCTTACTCTTATTCTCACTCTCTCCCTATCTATCTATATATCTCTCTTTATCTCTCCCTCACTCTCTCATTCATTTTCTTAGTCTCTATCTCTCTTCTTTTCCTCCCTCCCCCTCTCTCTCCCTTCTCTCCCGCCTAATATATATCTTATTTTCTCTCTTATCCCTCTCTCTCTTTTCCTTTCTTATATTCTCTTCTCTCACTCACTTATTTCTCTCGAGGTCTCTTATCTCTTTCACAATTGTTCTTTTTGTCGCTCTCACTCACTCCCACATTCGTGCAATATCTAGGTCTTTCTTATGTAGCTCACTCTTCTCTCTCTCTCTCAATCTCTCTGCCTATTTAGCTCCATTTCTTTCTCTCCATCTCACTCTCTCTTACAATCTTGTTCTTTCTCGCTCACTCTCTCCTCTCACCCCTCGCTCCATTTTTCTCTCTTCAATCAATATCCCTTTCTCTATTATCCTCTCTCCCACTCTCACTTTTTTCACTCTCTGTTCCCTTCTTTTACCTTATACTCCCTTCTACCCTCTCCTTTGTTGTTGTCTTTTCCCTCTTTCCTCTTACTCTTTCTCTCATTCTATCCTCCACTCTCTCTCTCTCCTTCCTTTCTTCCATCCCTCCCTCTCTTTCTTTATATTCTCTTCCTCCCTCCCTCCCTATCTCTCTCTTTGTCTCCATCTTTCTTGCTCCCTCTATCTCATAATTTTCTTGTTCTTCCATCCTTTTGTTCCCTCCTAGTCTCAGTTGATCTTACCACAACTTTTCTTCTCACTCTCTCCCATCCACTCTCTCTCAGCTTCTCATTTCTACTCTCTCTTTAAACTCCCTCACTTCCTCCATCTGCCTCTCTTTCTCCCTCACTACCTCCATCACTCTGTCACTCTCTATTTCATCTATCTTTATCTTACTCTCTCTCCCATTACCCTTCTATCTCTCACTTTTGATCCTTCTATTATCTCTCAATACCTCTCTCTGGCTCTCCCTCCCTCTTTCATTTTCTTAATCCCTCTCTCTCTCCCACTCTTCTTATCACTCTCTTTCTTCTCGGTCAGTCGCTCCCTCTCTCACGCTCTCTATTCCCTCATACTCTCTTCTCTTTATTTGCCTCTCACACTGTCTCCCTTTCTTGCTCCCTATTTCTCTCTCTTCTGTTTGACTCTCACACTTACTCCCTCTCTCCCCACTCTTTCTAGCACTATGTTCACTTTCTCACCCATTCTCACTTATGTTTCTCTCTCTTCTCAATATTTCTCTCCCTCTCTCCCCTTTTCTCTTGCTTACTTCCTTCCATTCCTTCCTCCCTCTCCCTCGCTCAGTCTTTCTTTCTCTTCTCACAAACAATTATTCTCCCCCACTCACACTCTTTCATTCATTCCCACTCTCTCTCCCACAAAATCTCATTCTCTGCCCCCTCTCTCCCTCTTGCTCACTCTCTTTTCTCTCTCCCTCTCAGGTCCTCTCACACCCACTCCCCAATCTCTCTCACTCCCTCCCTCTTTCTCTCGCTTTCTCATCTCTCCCTCTCTTATTTATTTCAATATTTATGACTTATCACTTATTTTCTCTTTCGCTCACCCTCTCTCTTTATCTGTCATACACTCTCTTTCTTGCTCCCTTTTATCACTATTATCACTTTACGCACTCTTTCTCTCCATCCATCTCTCAGTCTCTTCTTCTCTCTCACTCCCTATCTCTCTCGCCTTCCATTTCTCTCTATCTCCCTCTCGCCCTCTATCTCTCTCGACATCTTCTTTTATATCTCCCTCTCTCTACCTCTCACAGAGAGGGAGAGAGTGAGCTAGTTAGAGTGGGAGCAAAAATGAGGGAGATAAGGACAGTGAGAGAAAGAGAGATGGAGCAAGTGAATACGAGAGGGAGAGTGATTGAAAGGCAGTGACTGATGAAAGGAGCGTCAATGAAAAGAGATAGAAGAGAGAGCAAGAGAGATGGAACATAAAGTGAGAGAGCGAGTGAGAAAGAGACATAGAAGGAGGTAGTGAGAGGGTTTAAAGAGAGATAAGGAAAGAGAACGGAAGAGAGGGTGAAACAGAGAGAGAGTGACAAGGGAGACTGAGTGAAGATTGAGTAAGAGTAAGTGAGTGAGGGGTATAAAGAGAGGGAAAACAGAAGAATGATGAGATAGAGAGAGAGATGGAGAGAAGATAGAGAGAGAAAAGAGAGGAAGAGGGAGCAAGAGAGCAAGAGAGAGAAACATAATAGAAAGTGAGAGACATGATGAGAAAGGGAGAGAGGGAGAAAGAGAGAGATAGAGAGAATGAGTAAAGAGAGAGAAAAGATAGAAAAAGTGTAAGAGAGAGAAACAGATTAGAGAGTAGGAGAAATAGTTTGAAAAGGAGAGAGCGAGAATAAGAGAGACATAGGGCAGAAGTAAGGAAGAGAGTGAGAACAGGGGAGATAGAGGGATAGAGCAAGAGATTAAAGAGAGAGGAGTGAGAGAGGGAGAGAGTGAAATATTTAAAAGGGAGAGAGAGTAAGCGAGAGAGGAAAAGATAGTGAGCAAGATGGATGAAGAATGAAAGAGATCTATAGAGAAAGAGGAGAAGAGAGTGAGAGAGACAAGACGATATAAGAGAGGGGGTGAAAGAAGGACAAGAGAGAAAGAGAAATATTAGGAGTGTGGGAAGGGAGAGAGAGTGTGGGGGACAGAGGGAGGGAGAAAGAGAAGTGAGAGACAGAGAGCTAGAAAATGAGAGAGAAAGTGAGCGAGGGAGCTAGAGAGATTTATTGAGAGAACGAGAGTAAGGAAAAGAAAGTGAGAGATTGGAGTCAGACAAAGGGAGGGAGTGAGTTAAAGAGGGAAGGAGGAAGGGTGAGAGAAAGAGGGAGTAAGTGAGAAATAATGAGAGAGAAGAGAGAAGGATTGAGAGGGGCAAAAGTTAGAGAGAGGGAGTGTATGTGTGAGGGATAGGGATAAAGAAAAAAGATGACAGGGTTATAAAATAGAGATCGAGAGAGAGAGAGACAGAGAGAGAGGAGCAAGAGAGCAAGGAAGAAAGAATAGAGAGTGAGAGAGAGAGAGAGTGAGGGCTTGAGACAGTGAGACATAGTTAGATAGAAATAGTGAGAAAAGAGCGTAAGGAAAATTAGAATATGAAAAGGTGAGTGAGAGGAAAAGAGGGAAGGAGAATAGAGAACGGGAGAGAAAGATCGAGAGAGTGCAAGAAAGATCGAGAGCTAGGGAATACAAAGAGAGAGCAAGAGAGAGTGTTTGTGATACGAAGAGAGCAATAGAGAAATAAAAGTGATAAAACCTTGAGAAAAGAGCGAGAGAGGGAGAGAGTGAAAAAGACTCTGCATAGGGAGTATGAATGAAGAGAGATGAGGGAAGATATTCAACGAGAGTGAGCGAGAAGGATAGAGGGGGTAAAATATTAGATTGAAAGAGAGGGGGATTAAGAGGAAGTGAGTTAGTGGGAGAGAGAGTGTGAGAGAGAGAGCGAGAGAGGAAGAGAGAGGAAGGGAGGCAAGGAAGCAATAGAAAGGGGAGAGAGGAGGATAAGGATTGAAAGGTAAGACAGAAGAGGGAGCAACATAATAGAAAGTAAGTGAGAGAGAGTGAACATGGTCCAAGAAAGATAGTGGGAGGAGGGAGTAAAAGTGACCGTAAAATGTAAGAGAGGGAAAGAGGTAGCGAGTAAGGCAGAGAGTGTCAGAGAGTAAAAGAAAAATAAGGAAAGAGAGAGAGCACGAGTGTGAGAGAGAGTGAGCGAGTGAGATGGGGAGCAAGAGAAAGAAATAAGGTGACCGAAGAAAGAGAGGGATGTAGGGAGTGAAAGAGAGGTCATGAAGGATAAAATGTGTGAAAAGAGAGAGAGAAATAGAAGAGAGAGAGAGAGAGAGATAGAGAGATAAAGAGAGATGGAATATAGGGAGTGAGAGAGAGAAGGATGGAGTGAGTGAGATAGAGAGATAGAGGGAGGGAGTGAGATGAATTAAATAGAGAGTAGTTGAGAGAAAGTGATAAAGAGTGAAAAGGTAATAGAGAGAGAAGATAGACTGAGGGAAAATTGAGTAAGAGAGAGTGAGAGGTAAAGAGATAAAGAGAATAGAAGATCGGCAAGAGAAAGAGATAACAAGAGAGAGATGGTGAGGGACCAAGAGAGAGAGATGGTGAGGGACCAAGAGAGAGAGATGGCGAGGGAGACAGAGGGAGGGAGGAAGCGAGGTAGTGAGGAGGGAGAGGAGAGAAAGAGACAGTGAGAGTGATTGAAGCAATAGAGATGAAGAGAGAGTGGGGAATAGAGGAATAGAAAATGTGAAGGAGAGAGTGGGAGTGATGGAGAGCGAGAGTGAGTGAGAGAAACAGAGAATAATAGGTAACATAAGAGAGAGTAAGACAGAGAAAAAGAGATATAATAGAGTGTGTGAGAGAGAGCATGACTGGTGAAAAGAAAGAAATAGAGAGATAGAGGAAGGCTGTGAGAAAGATTGAAGAGAGAGAGTGAGCGAGAAGGGGAGAGAGAGCAAAAGAATGTATGAAAGTTGAGGGAGGAGTTGTAAAGGGAGGGAAGGATGGAGAGAGGGAGATAAAGTGCGATAGAGAGAGAAAGAGGAAAGGTGAGTGAGAGGGAAGGGGGAGAGAGGAGAGAAAGTGGGAGGATGGATACATAGAAGTAATGAGAGAACAGGGAGAGCAGTATAAAGAGTAAGTGAGAGAGAGATAACAAAGAGTGAGAAAGAGAGAAGAAGGGAGTGAGCAAGTTCAAGAGAGAGAGGGAGCGATAGAAGGAGAGAGAGTGAGAGAGAAAGGGGGATGAAGATAGAGAGGTAGAGTGAGGGATAGAGAGAGCGGGAGAGAGAGCGAGAAAAGAGGGTGAGAAAGAGATGGAGTAAAAGTGATAGTGAAATTTAATAGAGAGAATGAGAGAGAAAGGGAGAGGGAAGAGATATTGAGGAATGAGAGAGGTAGTGATGGGGAGTGAGAGAAAGCAAGAGATGGAGCAAAAGAGAATGTTTGTGAGTGATAGTGGGTTAGAAAAAAATAGAAAGGAGAGACCAATATAATATGAAGTAAGATACATACATCAAAGAGTGAGAAAGAGAGAGGGAGAGAGATTTAAGAGGGATTGATGGAGGGAGAAAGATGGAGAGATAAATAGAGAGAGAATAGACTGAGGAAGATAGAGAAATAGGGAGTGAGTAGAGAGGGAGGGTGAAAAGGAGAATGAATGATAGAGAGAGATGGAAAGGTTGAGGGGAAATGTGTGGGAGGGATAGAGGGAGATAAGAGGGAGAACATTTGAGTGAAAGAGGAGGAAAAGTGAGAGAGAAGGGGAAGGAGTGATAGAAAGAAAGAGAGAATGGGATAGAGGAGGAGAGAGTGGGAGAAGAGAGAGTAGAGAGAGAATAGAGAGTCAGAAATAGAGTGAGAGAGGGAGTAAAAGTGAGAAGGAAATTGACTAGTGAGAGGGAGTAAAAAAATAGAGAAAGAGGAAAGTGCAAGGAAAAAGAGCAAAAGAGGAGCAAGAGTGACAATGATTGGGGGAATGAGAAGACAAGGGGAAAAGAAGAATGAGAGAGAAAGATAAGAGACACAAAGAAGCAGGGAGAGAAATATATGAGGAATGTAAGAGAGAGCATGAGATTAAATAGATGTATCGATAAATATGGACAAAGAGAGGGAGATTGAGAGAGAGAGTGGCATAAAAAATTTGAGAGATTTAGAAAGATTAAAATAGTGAGAGGAAATTGGAAAGTGAGAGAAGAAAGAGCGACAGAGATCAAGAAATGGAGCTAAGGAGATTGAGATTGAGGGCTGGAGAATGAATCCTTATCTCACACACACTCTCACCCTCTCACTCATGGTTTCATCCCTCCCTCTCTCTTCTCTCTTTTCTCTCTCTCCCTCTTCGTCCCTCCCTTTTTCTCTCTCTATCTCCCTCTCTCTCTTGCTCCTCTCTCTCAAGATTCTTCCATTTTTCCTGACAATTTACCCCTCACATACTTTTACTCAATCTTCCCTCAGTCTCTCTTCCCAATCTCTCTCTCCCGTTCATTCTCTCTTCCTTTCTCTTTCCAACTCTCTCTTTAAACTCTCTCACTACCTCTTTTTGTCTCTCTTTCTCACTCACTCTCTCCCTCTCCCTCTCCCTCTCTATTCCACCTCTTTTTATCTTTCTCTCACTCTCTCTCTGTGTCTCTCTCTTTTGATGCTCACTTTATCCCTCAATACCACTCTCTCCTTCTCCCTCTTTAACTCTCATCATCCCTGTCTTTATTCAGCTCTCCTTTTCTACCTCTCTCTTTCTCCCTCTCTTGCTCGCTCACTATGTCCCTCTCTCCCACTCTCTCTTCCCTCACTCTCTCTTCCCTCTATTTCTCTCTTACACTCTTTACCTTTCTCGCTCCATCTTCCTCTCAGTTCATTTTCACTCTTACTCTTAGTCCTTCATTGAAAGAGCGACAAAGATAAAGAGAGAGCAATAGAGATAAAAAATGGGAACTAACTATATTGAGATAGAGAGATAGAACGTAGGAGAGTATATTGCGATGAGATGGAGGGAAGGAAATGAAAGGAGAATTAAATTGAAGAGAGAGCTAGAAAGGAAGAGAGAGTGCTGGAAAGAAATTGAGAGAAAAAAGAGTTTGGAGAGGGAGAGAGAGTAAGAGTGAGAATGAAACTGAAGAGAAAGAGAGGGAAAAATAAGGGGAGAGAGTGCTTGAGAGTGTGTGTGAAAGCAAGAGAGAGATAGAGAAAGGGTGAGAGATAACAAGAGAGAAAGAGTAAAGGAGTAAGAGTGAGAGTGAAATGGAAAGTATGAGTGAGAGAGGAAGGACAAGAGAGAAAGAGGAGAGGCACAAATAGACCTGGAGAGAAATATGAGAAAAGTAAGAGAGAGCATGAGAGTAAATAGATATATCAATAGATATGGTGAAAGAAAGAGAGATTGAAAGAAGGAGAGAAGCACTCTAGTTCTTCATCAATCACTCTCTCACACTCCCATATTTCACTCTCTTTTCTTTTTCTATATTATTCTCTTAAGCCCTCTCTTGTTCACTCTATTGCTCCCTTCCTAGATCCCTCTAGCTCCCTCCCTTCTCTTCCTCTCACTTTTTGTAAATCTCCTAATCCTTATCTCACTTTTCTTCTCTCTTTTCCTCCCTCCCTATTTCTCTCTCTCCTTCTTTCTCTATTTTCCTCTTTTTTTGTCTTTCTTTCATTTTAATTGCTCTCCTCTTTCTCTTTCCTCATCTCTCACTTGTTCTCTTCTTTCTTTCCTCAATCTCTTGCCCACTCCAAATCTCTCTCTCATCTCTCTTTTTTTGCTCTCCTTTTTCTTAATCTCCTTCTCTTAAGCTCTCTTCATTGTATT
The DNA here is from genome assembly GCA_022702705.1 of Papilionanthe hookeriana x Papilionanthe teres. Classification (NCBI taxonomy): domain Eukaryota; kingdom Viridiplantae; phylum Streptophyta; class Magnoliopsida; order Asparagales; family Orchidaceae; genus Papilionanthe; species Papilionanthe hookeriana x Papilionanthe teres. The sequence goes on from JAKZJZ010001756.1 coordinate 17,181, forward strand.
CTCTGTTTCTTACTTCCCACTTCCCAATCTCCCTCTCTCAAATAACTCTCTTTCTCCTCTCCCTTCCCTCCTCCCTCCCACTCCCTCCTCCCTCCTCCCTCTCTCACACCCCTCTCTATCCTCTCAAACTCTCCACTTGTTCTCTCTCTCCCACTTTCCTTCTCCCTCTCTAACTCTCTCCTCACTCCCTTGTTCGCTCTCTCACTTTCTCCCACTACTTTCTCTCTGTCCGACCCTCACTTCTCTCACTCGCTCTCTTTTCCATTATTCCTTCTCTCTATCTCTCTCATTCTTTCCCTCCCTCCCTCCCTTCCTCCCACCCACCTATCTTTTTTCTCCACGCTTCTCTCTCTCACTCTCTCTCCCTCTCTCTTTATTGTGTTCTTACTTCATATCACTCATTCTCTAATTTTTGCTCTCTCTTTCATTCTCTCTAATGACACTCACACTTTCTCAACCTCTCTCTCCCTCCATTCCTTCCTCCCACTCTCTTCCCTTTTCTCTCAACCTCCCTCTCTCTCTCTCTCTCATTCTGTCTAGTCTATCTCTTAGTCTCTCACGTTCTCTCTCGCCTCTTCTCACGCACTACTTCTCTTGCTCTCTCTGTAATGCTTTCTAACTTTTTCTCTCTCTGCTCTCCCCCTCCCTTTATTTTTTTATTTCTCTCTCACTCTTTGTATAGCTCTCATCTTTTTCTTCCTCTCTGTTCTTTCCCTTTCTCTTCACTCCTCACTCCCTCTCTTACTTCCCCTCCCTCTTTTCTCACTCTCATTTGCTCTCCCTCAATGTCTCTCTTTCTTCTTCTTCCCCTCTCGCTCCATTTATCTATTGCTCTCTCTCTCTCTCTCCCCTTTCCTCCTCCCTCTCCTCATCAATTTCACTCACTCTTACTCACTCTCTCTCTCCCACTCTTTCTCACTCTCTCTTGTGCTCGCTCTTACTATCTCTTCTATTACTACCTATTCCATCTATCTTCTCACTCTTTCTCCTCCTCTACCCTCATATCTCTCTCATTCCTCCTTCCCTCCTTCTCAATCACTCACCATCACTCCCTTCCTCCCTCTCTCCCTATCATCCCCTCCATCTCCTTCTCTCACTTGCGCACTCTATCCCCTCTCTCTCACTCAATCATTCTCTTATTCTCACTCCCTCTTTTCCTTTAACTCACTCTCTCATGCTCTATCTTCCCTCACACTATCTTATCTCTCTATTTTTATTTCCATCTCTCTTTCTATCTTATGTCCTCTCTTTTCAATATCACTCATTCCCCCCTCTATCTATTTTTCACTATTTATTCTCTATTTTCTTGCTCTGTCTTTTATTATTCTCTCTTCCATTACTCACACTCACACACACATGATCTCTCTTCTATTATTCTCTCTTCCATGACTCCTCTCACACATACACACACACTCTTCTTTTTATTTCTTCTCTCATCTTTCTCCACCAGTCCCTCTCTTCATCTTTATATCACTCTTAACATGTTCCTCTATCTTTCTCATTCCCCTGTATATCCACAACTCACTTTCTTTCCCTCTCGTTTTCCTTCTTCCAACTTTATGTTTCCCTCTTTCTCTCTTTCCAACCCACTCTTTCACACACTCTCTCACTCTCTCCCTCTACCTCTACATCCCCCTAGATTTCTCTTTCTCAATTTCTCCCTCTCTCTTGATCTTTCTCTCACTCATTCTCCTTCTCTCCTTCCCTTTATCCCTCTCACTAACCCTCTCTTTGAGAGATTCACTTCTCCTACCTTGTTCTCATTTTTCATACCCACCCTCCCATCTCTCTTACTCTCTCATTCAATCTCTTCTCTCCTCTTTTCTCTCTCTCTCTCTTTCTTTACAAGAAAGAGGGAATGAGAGAATGAGAGCAAGAAAAAGGGAATGAGGGAGAGCGATAAAGAAAAATGAGAGGGAGGGAGAGGGAGTGAATGAGGGAGTGCAAGAGGAGATAGAGAGAGGAGTGAGATAGGGAGGGAGGGAGAAAGAGCGTGAATGAGGGATTGAAAGATGCAGGGATCGAGGTGGAAAGATAGATGTATGAGAGAAAATAAGAAATAATGTGATGGATTTGAGAGGAGAGAGAGCAAGATGTGTGAGCAATTGAGAGAGAGTGTGTGAGGGAGTTAGAGAGAGATGACAGATAGAGGGATAGAATGACTTCAGTAAAGAGAGAGAATAGAGGGAGATAGATGAAAAGCTAAGAGAGATAGCCAGAGAGGGGGCAAAAGAAAGCAAACAAACAACAAATTGAGATGAAATAGAGAGTGAGAGAGAGCAAAAGTTGGAGTGAAAGAGAGAAATAATAGAGAGAAGAGAGAGGTATTGAGGGTTAGTGAGAGGGACAGAGAGATGGAGAGCAAGAAAATGAGTGATTGGGGAAGGGAGAGTGAGAAAAAAGAGAGAGAAATAGAGAAAGAATAGAGAGTGAGTTAAAAGAAGGCAAGAGAGGGAGATAGAGAGAGAAATAAGGAGGGAGAGAGGGAGGGGAGGTAATAAATAAAAAGAGATAAGTGGGAGTGAGAAGGAAAAGAGATATAGAATGAGAGGAAGGTAGAGAGAGATTAAGTGATGGATATAAGGAGATAAAGAGAAAGAAAAGATAGGAAGAAGAGCAAGAAAGCGAGAGAGAGAAACATAATAGAGATGGAGAGTCATACTGAGAAAGGGAGAGAGGGAGAAAGAGAGAGGGAAAGATTAAAGAGAGAGAAAAGATAGCATGAGAGTGAGAGAGAAAAACAAATTACAGAGTAAGAGAAATACTAAGAGAGAGAGAGAGTGAGAAAGAGAGATGGAGGGCAAGAGTAAAGAAGAGAGTGAGAACTAGGGAGATAGGGGGAGTGAAAGAGGTAGAGAGTGAAAAATTTAAAAGGGAAAGAGAGGAACTGAAAGAGGAAAATTTAGTGAGCGAAATGCAGATTGGGAGAGACATTAAAAAACTGAATGAGAAAGGGTGATGGAGAAAGGGAGATGGAGAGGAAGAGAGAGAGAGGAGAGAGATTGGATAGAGAGAGTGGGAGGGTGAGAATTGGGAGGAAGAGAGGGAGAGACAAAGGATAAGGAAGAGTGAGAGGGAGTAGAGAGAAGAGAAAGTGGGAGAGGAGAGAGGGAAATAGAAAGAGCGATGGAGAAAATGAGAGGTAGGGATTGAGCGAGTGAATATAAGAGGAGAGAGATAAGGACAAAGAAAGAAAGAGAAGGGAGGAGGGAGTGAATGAGGGAGGGTTTCAGATAGGGAGGGAGAGTAAGACAATGAGTGAGAAGAAGATAAGGAGAGAGGGAGATAGAGGGAGAGAGAAGACATAGCGAGATTGAAAGGGAGGGTAGCGAAGGGAGAGAATGAGAGAGAAAAGATGTGAGAGAGACAGACCGAAAGAAAGAGAGAAGGAGAGAGAAAATTAGAGAAAGGTGAAAGCGAGAGAAGAGAGAGCAAGAGAGGAAATCAGGGAGAGGGATGGAGGAAATAAGAGGGAGGGAGGGAGTGTGAGTGAATGAGTGCAAGAGGAGAGAGATAAAAAAGAAAGGAAGGAAGAGTCAGAAAGATGGAGTGAAAGAGGGAGGGACAAAAGAAGAGAGAGATGTTTGAGAGAAGATAATAAATAATGAGATGTAGATAACTATGAGAGTGAGATGTGATGGAGGGAAAATAAGAGAGAGAGTGGGCAAATAAAAAGATAAAGAGTGAGTAAAGAGATAGAAGAGAGGGTTATAGTTGAAAGAACAAGTGAGAGAGACAACGAGGGGGCAAAATTGAGAAACTAAACAATAAAGAGCGATAAAATAAACAATTAGATATAGAGTGAAGTTAGGGATTAAAGAGTGGGTGGGTAGGAGAGAGGGAGAGAGAGTAAGGCAGAATTGGAGAGTGAAGAAAAACTCAATGAAGATAGAACAAAAGAGATAGAGAGAGTGAGTGAGATAGCGATAGAAAGTGAGAGAGAATATAGAGTGTGAAAAAGTTGAAGAGAGGGAGTAGGAGTGAGTGTGAAAAGGAATAGAGAGAGTGGGCGAAGAGAGAGAAAAAGAAAAGATATAAGAGAGAGAATGATAGATGGAGCATGAGAGAGTTAGGGAGGGAGTGTGAGAGAGTGGGAGAGGGAGTGTGAGAGAAAGAGAGTGAGAAGCGAGCAAGGGATAAGAGAGAGAAGAAGATAGTGGGAGGGATGAATACAATTGAGAGGAAGAGAGAGAGAGAATTGGGGATAGAGGTTGAGAAAGAGTGAGATGAAAGAAAGATGAGAGAGCAACTATGAAGAGAGAAAAAAAGAGCATAAACTAGAAAAGGAGAATAGATTGCAAGCAATAGAGAGCGAGGGAGAGAGAATAATAAGATGAGAATACAGAGAGAAGATTGGAAGATTCAGCAATGAAGATAGAGGATGGAGTGCGAGAGAAAGAGCAGGATGGTAAGAGTGAGCGAGATGGAGATTGAGAAATGGAGCTTAAGAGGGTGAGAGGGCGAGAGATTATGAGAGAAAGAGTGAGAAATGTAAGAGCGTGCGTGAGAGCTCAAGAGAGTGTGAGTGAGTTAGAGAGAGTTGGGTGAGCTACATATGGGAGACCTTTAGAGGCAAGAATGAGGGTGTGAGAAGGATCGAGGAAGAGAGAGAGAGAGAGTGATAAAGAGAACAAGAGTGGGAGAATGAAAGAGCCCTTTAGAGAAAGAGGAAAAGAGAGTGAGAGAGAGAAGAGGATATGAGAGAGGGACAAGAGAGAGAAAGAGATATTAGGAGAGTGGGAAGGGAGAGAGTGTGTGAGGGAGGAGACAAAGAAGAGAGTGATAGAGAGCAAAACAATGACAGAGATAGTTAGAGAGGGAGCAAGACAGATATATAGAGATAGAGGCAGAGAGTGTGAACAAGAGAAGGAAAAGAGAGGGAGAGATAGGGGCGAGATGGAGGGAGGGAGATATTTAAAGAGGGAAGGAAGAAGGGAGGGAGAATGAGGGAGAAAGAGAGAAGCAATGAGAGAGAAAAGAGGGATTGGGAGGGACAAAACTTCGAGAGAGTGTGTGCGTGATGAAATGATAGTTTTAGCAAGAGAGAGGGTTAGGGGGAGTGAGAGGCTGAGAGAGGGAGAGAGAAAGAGTGAGTGATAGCAAGAGAGAATGAGAGGGAGAGGAGAGTAAGAGAGTAAGAGTAAGCGTGAAATTGTAGAGATTGAAGGAGCAATGAAGGGTAGAGAGACAAAAAGAGTGAGGAATAAAGAAAGAATAGAAGTGAGGTAAAAAAGAGCAAGAGAGAGGGAGCTATAGAGATAGATAATGAGGGAGGGAGGGAGGGGAAGTAATATATAAAAAGGGAGAAGAGGGAGTGAAAACGAAAAGTGGTATAGAATGAGAGGTAGGAAGAGAGAGATTGGGTGATTGATATAAGGAGATAAAGAGAGAGAAAAGAGAGGAAGAGATAGCAAGAGAGCGAGAGAGAAACATAATAGAAAGTAAGAGTCATAATGAGAAAGGGAGAGTTTCTCACTCTCTTAATTTTTACTATGTCTCCCACTTTCTATTATGTATCTTTCTCTCTCACTATTCTACTCTCTCTTGCTATCTTTTCTCTCTATTTACTTTACCCTCTCTCACCTTCTCACTCTCTCCCCTTCTCTCTATGGTCTCTCACTCTCTATTATGTTTCTCTCTCTCGCTCTCCCGATCTCTCTTTATCTCTTTTTTTCTCTTTAATCACACTTTATCTCCCAATATCCATCACTGTATCTCTTCTCTTTCTCACCCCCTCTTTTCTCTTATTGTTTATTACTTTCCCTCCCTCCCTCGCTCTTTATTTCATTCTCTATTCCCTCGCTTACCTCGCTCTCTATTCTTTCTCTATTTCTCTCTCATTTTGTCTCTCTCCCTTCTTGGCACCCTTGCTCTCCTTAGTTTTACTCTCACTCTTACTCTCTCACTCACTTCTCTCTCTATCTCCCTTCCTCTCTCTCCCCTTCTCTCTCATTCCCTCCCTCCCAAACTCTCTTTCTTGCTCCATCTATCATTATCTCTTGTGCCATTTCTCTTACTCTCTCTTCCACCACTCTCTTTCTTCAGCTTCACTTTCACTCTTACTCCCTTATCTTTATCTCTTTCACAGTCTCTATTCTCTCTTCCTCTTTCTATCATTTACTTGCTCTCACTCTCAATTCTCTCTGATCTTCTCTCTTACTCTTCTCACTCTATCACTTCCTGGAACCCCCAACTCTCTCTTTCACAATTTCTCTCACATCCTCCCTTCCTCTCTCTTTCACGCTCTCTCCACTTTCCCTCCTTTGTTTCCCTCTCTCAACATCTTTCTCTCCATCTCTCTCTTATTCTACCTCCTTTTCTCCCTCTTGATCACTTCTTTCTCTATCTTACCTCGCTGTCCTTCTCTCCCTATATCTCTCTCACTCTCTCTTCCTCGTTGGCTACTTTCCTCTCTCTTTATCACTGTTTGTTTGCAGAGTGAGAGTGACAATGAATGGGGGAGCAAGATAGGGAATGAGGAAAGGAAGAACAAGAGAGAAAGAGAAGAGGCACAAAGAGGCTTGGAGAGAAATATATGAGGAAAGTAAGAGATAGCATAAGAGTAGATAAATATATGTATAGATATGGAATAGAAAGTGGTATTGAGAAAAGGAGGGAGCATTGAAATGTGGAAAGAATGAGAAAGATTAAAATAGTGAGAAGGATTGGAGAGCAAGCGAAGAATGAGCGATAGAAATCAAGGAACAGAGCTAAAGAAATTGAGATAGAGAGATAGAACATGGGAGAATGTCTAGGGATGAGATAGAGGGAGGAAAAGGGAAGGAGGGTAAAATTGAAGAAAGAGAGAGTTAGAAAGGTAGACAATCCGTGAAAGAGAAATCGAGAGAAGAAAGAGTTTGGAGAGAGAAGGAGAGAGAGTAAGAGTGAAGTTGTAGATATAGGGAGGAAACAAGAAGGGAATAGAGAGCAAGAGAGTTTGTGAAAGAGTGAACAAGAGAGAGAAGAGATAGAGCTTGTTTGTGAAAGAACGGGAGGGGAGAGAGGGAGGGAGGGTGTGAAAGAGGGAGAGAGGAAGAAAGAGAGAGAGAGAGAGAGAGGGAGAAGTGAAAGAGAATGTGAGAAATAGTGAGACAGGGATGAGGAGGAAGAGAAAAGAGAGCAACAAAAAAAGAGGGATAAGAGTAAGAGAAAGAGGAGAGATAAAAATGGTAATAAGAAATAGAGGAGGAAAGAGAGAGTGTGGACAAGCAAGAAAGGGAGCTAAAGAATTTGAGAGAACTAGAACAATAAAGGCAGTACGAGGAAGAGACAACAAGAGAGAGTGAAAGATGAAGAGAAAGAAAAAGAGAGAGAAAATAGGAGAGAAGAGAGGGACGGAAGGAGAGAAGAGATTGAATGAGAGAGAAAGAGAACAGAAGAAGAAAATAAGAGAATGAGAGAGAGATCAAAAGATAGAAAGATTGAGAGAGAGAGAGAGAGAGATCTAGGGAGATGTAGAGGTAGAGAGAGTGGAAGGGTGGAAGTGAGAGAATGTGTGAAAGTGAGAAGGGGAGAGAGAAAGAGCGAGACATAAAGATGGAAGGAGGAAAGTGAAAGAGGGAGACATAGTGTTGGGGATATATGGAGAGAAAGGTTGAATGGGATGAGGGAGAAGAGATGCAAATAAAAGACAGATTAGGAGTGAGAGAGAAAGAATAGAGAATGAATAAGATAGAGGACCGGTTAGAAGTGAGAGTGATTTAGAGATGAAGAGAGGGACTGGGATAGAAAGATTGAGAAAAGAAATAAGAGTAAGAGTGAGAGAGTAATGGAAGAGAAAATACTGGAAAAGAGAGCAATAAAGTT
>JAKZJZ010001757.1:0-24984 GCA_022702705.1 Papilionanthe hookeriana x Papilionanthe teres
ATTTAACTGACCGCTCGGACGCCATTGTCTTCTCTTTCGCTAGCGCTAGCACCGGAATTGTGTCTCGTGCGGTCGACCGACGATAATGGATAGCGAAATGGCCGTCAGAATTCCAAAGAAGATGAACGGTGAAATGGCGGAAGGCGTTATGGGAGAGATGAAAAGGTTTTTTTGAACGACAGTCGGTCCGGGTTTCTGGCTGGGTCGTAATTTATTTTGATGTATTTAATTTTTTCTCTCCGAGCGGGACCCACATTTTCCACGTGACAGCATACGTGGCGGAATGCCACGTGTCGGCGTATCATTAGACTCCGTACGTAGAGCTACGTGCGGAGTTCTGATGGAAAAATTTTCCCCCTAACCAAACCTTGACCTTCTCCTCTTCGGCGATGGCCTTGGTTCGCGAATGTTCCGCCGGTTCTCCGGTCATCTCTTTCTTCTCCGACCACAACTGACATCGATGTCCGGTTGCCTTGCCGGTAGCCTTTCCCTAACTGATTTTTCCTCCCAAATGAGTCAGGTAACCGCCCTATGCTTGATTTCGACTATTGCTTCTTGGTGAGATGGCCTTCTTTACCTCTCTGATTCTCAACGACGGTGAGCACATATCCTTCGTCTGTGCCTATAAATACCCCTTGAGTGGCTTGTCAGTGGGGGGTTAGCTTGCTCGATTCTCTTGAGCTCAAATTTCCTTCTTGTCGTTTTGTTTTCTCTGCTTAGTGAGGGCGGTGCTTTGCTTTCTGGGGTGAAAAGCTTTCTGGTTTTTCTCTCGTTTAAGGCTTCTTAAGATAATTTCAGGGCTAGTGATACATTCTTCAATTTGATTTCATTTTGTTTCTTGCCTTCTCTGAGATTCACGTTTTCTGAAAGTGAGTCCCTGCTCCTCCCCCTCTTCTTTACTTATACGATAGCATTTTTTTTAGCATTGAAGGTAAGAGCATTACTATTTCATCCTCTTCTTTAATTTATTTATGAAAGGCCTTCCATGCAGTAAAGTTTATTTTTCTCTCCCTGACTTAATTAAGGAGATTTTTCTTTAAATTTCATTATTAATATTTGATTTACTTCCTGCGAGTTATGAACGGAGTTCTTGCTTTCTTAGCCAATAAACCCTTGAAGTATGCTTAATTTTACAATCATTATTCCCTTTTTGTGAGATTCGGCTTCCTTTTATTTGAAGATTCGTATGCTTTGAAGATTGGATTACTTTGAGTCATGATTCTTGATCTGTTAGCTTTCTTGATCCCAAATAAAAAAATAAAAAAATAAAAAAAAAGAAAAAACCTGGAAGCACATGTGTTAAGATATTTGTTTAGTTGATATACATGGTTAGAATGAAAATTTTAATAAGGGGGTTGGTGATGTTTTCTTTGCACGATTTGGGGATTTTCGCTTGTTGCTTTCTCTGGGTTTTACAATTTCTTTGAGTAAATTCTTCCCCATTTATTTACGAATACAAGGAGTTTCTGTTTCTCCCTCATCTCGTCTTAAGTGTTATATCTACATGCATAACACGTTCATATATGAATCTTATGATATATTTCACATTAATTCTGTAAAAAAAAAAAATTATTATTTGAAAAGATCTATCCATATCTTGATTTATTTATCATCATGAGATGAAAATGATAATGCGATTAGTTTATTTCCTGTTGAGAATAAATGGCTTGGTATTTTCTTGAAGGTGGGGATGAACCATCACATTCCAATTAGTCATGTGAAATTTGGACGATTGTGTATAAGAATTCTTTATTGGTTTCCATAGCGAAGATCTTCTTCCTTCTGATCTCATCTTGATGCGGTCTTTCATTTTCTTCAATCTAAATTCTAAGAATGCAAGAATTTATTCCTTCTATTTATTTGATTTGCTTTATGGATGAATTGGTTAAACGATTAACTGGTTGCTTCAAAAATGAGTTTCTTTCTTTTACCCATCCCCTGGTTGGTCACATCAAAATGGCTCTTAGAAGATTTGTTGAGCATTTCGGTCGGATACCAATCTCTGTGATAGCTACATGTGACACAAAGTTAATAAGCTGTGCAAAATTATCAATCTAAAGGCTGAATCGGATTCTCACGTAGCATTGTCATTAATCTTGAAGGCTGTCAAAATATCTACATCTATCTGATTACTTATGGTCACTTTGAATACTAAAGCAACGGTCTTATCTTTCCCATTTTTCTTAAGTAAAGAATATTATTTCAGTATCAATATAAATACTTATGTACAAGCCCTTCTTATCCCTTACATGCTTGATAGGGATATTAGAAAGAAAATACAACACATCAAACTGACAAAAATATTTCATAACCACATGATTCCTTTATATAATGTGTGATTTTATTTTATGTTTGGAAGGTTCACACACATACCACCCAACTCATGTGTATTTACAACCGAAGATTAAAATTGATTAGTCCAACTGTTGTGAGGGATATCACTTTTTATTTAGAAGGCGACCTCATTTTGGCTTATATAAAAAGGATCTCATAATCTGCCTTATGTTTGTTATCTAGTTATATTAATCAATTCTGTTAAATTTACATATCTTTTGTTGTGTTTGATTCACTCATGAATAACTGTTTGCTTTCTTTTTGTGATTACTTGCGAGGTGAAATCTGGGCAATTGTCCTTGCAAAAGGAAATCGATAGAAAGTTCTGAAATCGTCCCTCAATCCTCTATGAAGTAAGAAGGAAGAAGAAGATAAAGTTACGAAATTAGAGGCGGTGGCGATGGTGGCGGCGACGGTGGCTGCTCAACCATTGGTTCCGATGCTGCATGGTCTTTGGCGAAGGTGTTGAAAATGAAGGCACATCAGTTGTGCATTTCAATGCACTCAAGAATTTTGATTTAGTGCACATTGATGCTGTAATCAGATTGAGGTTCATTGGTAACTTCATCAATTTTGTTTCTTTACATATCACGCAAATTTTATATATCTAATACCTACACTGGAAAATTTACATAAATGCCATGCAATTTTGTTTGCTTCACACCTAAGCATAAATAGGCAATGCTACAGGTCTTTAATTCCAATGTATTTACATTCTTGTCACCTAAATTTAAATATGTTGTATTGTTTCTTTAACCTTAACATATACTTTAAACTAAACTCAAGCATCAAATAAATTATTGATTTAATGTATTTACATATATAACATAATTAGCATGTTTATTTAAATTTATAGCATCTAAATTTAAATATATATACATAATTTACTTACTGATTTATCCAACTCTAAAATATTTCATCTTCAACATTTAAATTCAATATATATATATATATATATATATATATATATATATATATATATATATATAATTACAGATTTTTAAATCTTTAAATTATTTGCATATCCAACACTTAATTTCAAACAATAGTCTTCTTAATTCATTTCAAATTTAACATTTAAATTCAAAACATGAACTTACGGATCTTCTACTTGAATATTTACATATATAACACCTAAATAACTATATTTATTTGCAAATGTATCATTTCCTTATACCTATACATTGCTAATATTTGAATCTTAATTTTTATAAGTTTCTACTATCCAAACATTAACTTTATTTTGTATAAAAAAAGAATATAATAAATGTATAATAATAATAAGTATAATAATAATAATATACATATGAGATCTTGGATGATAAATGTGGTCATGATATTTAATATTACATACAAACATTAAAGTGATATACATAATTTTAAGCAATTTATCTATTTCCTTAATTGACAATATTATTGCACAAGAATACAAGCATATTTTTCATATATACATAGTACACTCATATACAAGATTTTATAATTTTATGTTGAATAATATTCTCATGTAAATTTCTCTTTGTCTTTTTGCGACGTAAACCTGGTCATGGTCGAGACATTGAAAGATCGTAAAAGCTAGTCCGAGACAAATAAAACAAAAGGCAACAAACTTTATTTTGGTGAGATCTTTCCAAAACACTGTTTTTAATTTCAATACTCCTTAAAAATTCTATAATATATATTCATGTGATCACAAAATAACGTTTTAAAGTTCATTTGACATATAATAATAACAAGAATTTGGAATAAATTAGTTATGTGTTCTTTTTTCTTTCTCCTTTTCTCGAGACGAGACGACGACGTGGTCAAGTGACGATTCAACTTCATGCAGTGGATCGGACGACAGAGGATGAATGAAGGATCTTCAATCAGACTTTCGTAGATTTAAATAACATCTATAGGGCGTCGAGGTCGTCGTTTGATACGACGTAAATCCTCACACTATCTTTTAGGACTTAGTACGATTGTTACGATACAAGTCCTAAACTGTTTAGGATTCCGAGGTAGTCGTTTGATACGACATAAATCCTCCTATTTTCTCGGGCTATTTGCATTTAACATGCAAATATAAGTCTCGAACATCTAAATAATTTACAGGATTGAAATATCAAATATAACTTCATTTTCAAAGATATAAAACCCAACTATAGGGTAGTTTGAGATGTCACTGAAGCTTCTTCAGTATCTTCGACATCTCTTACTCTTCACTCATTTGGATTCTGAAAATAACTGTTCCACATTGAGCCTCTCCCATTTGATTTTTCTACAAGCAATCGTGGAAACCTAAACGTTGATATTCTTGAAGACGAAGCCCATGATCTTTATCGAGAGTTTTCTTAGGTGACTTCGGTTGCTTAAGATGTAATTAACTATAGGGGTTTGCCCCTATAGGGAATTAAGAACCCAGATTAATCTAAACCCTGTCTAATCTGTGTATTAGATAGAGGAATTTGTCGGCTATAAAATACGCAGACCAAAATAGAGTCATAAACTTTTAAGTTTAGATAGCTAAGCCTACTAACAAGTGGCACGCTCATCTTTCGGGATGATGTGTCACTTGTAGTATCGTGCTCAGCTATTTAAACTATTAGATCTATGAGATCTTTCTGGTCTCGTTATTTTCAAAATAAAAAAATATCATCATTTTTAAAATCAAAATTATATTATATATTAAATTTAAATTTAAAATTTCATATTATTTCATAAAAAATGGCTGACAATACCGCGTACACGGTGCACACATCCACATAATTCTCGTAGCCAACCATACTGACGGCGCAGCATGCGTGCATACGCTCCGAAGGCTCAGCTGGGCCTCGACAATTTCAGAAGCAGGGGAAGCGTCGGAAAAGCGGTGGCACACCGTCGAGGAATAGGCACAGGCCAAGCGCACGATGCCCATAGAAGCTGACGCGTGCTCTCGGCACAAGGCAAAGACAAAGGTGCAGGCAACGGGGCGGCAAGCCCGCCCCCCGACGCATGCTCCGGCGCCCCAAGGCGTTCCCCTCTAATGTACGGGAAGGGCTTACCCCCATATACGGACACGGGTAGTTCCAAAATGCCCAAAAAGCTTACGTTTTTGAACGGGCCCCCTGCCGGCGAGGTCTGCCGGCGAGCCTCCGCGAGCCAGGAGGCGTTGAGGCGAGGGGGAGGGGGGGGGGACGAATCTGCTGCGACTTGGGGCCGGATCTCAGTGGATCGTGGCAGCAAAGGCCACTCTGCCACGTACAATGCCCCGTCGCGAATTTAAGTCGTCTGCAAAGGATTCTGCCCATCGCCCGTTCGGAACTGCAATTCAGGGGCCTGTGTCAGCAGTCTGAGTGACCAGCGCGGCGTGTCCCATGTCACGTGCACTTGGGCCCGAGGCCCCTACTACCGGTCGGCAGGCAAATGATGGGCTATGGTGCTGCAGTTTTAGCTTGAATTCCTGCATACGGTAGCTTCACGCCACTAGCTTTTCAACCAAGTGCAATGACCAATTATGTGAATCAACTGTACCTCTCTTACTATGTTGAATTACTATCACGACATGATCATCAGTAGGGTAAAATTAATCTATCTCACGACGGTCTAAACCTGACTCACGTTCCTTATTGGAGTGTGAGTAATCCAACGCTTAGTAAATTCTGCTTCACAATGATAGGAAGATCCAACATCGAAGGATAAAAAAGCAATGTCGCTATGAATGCTTGACTGCTACTAATGCGGCGACTTTATATACTTAAAAATGCAGGACTTTATGAATTTAGATTTATATATTTATAATGGTTTAATAAAGTCACACTTTCAACGCAAGTATATGTATCGTATCAAGTAATACAAGGCTCTAATGAAGTCCTGGTTATCAATCCCACAGGGAGGTGAACGTTCTTTAAATCAGATAATATAGCACTAAAATCCAATACCAAATGTAACAATTTCTTAAGTGTACTACAACTAGTTAATGCAAAGTTCAATAATAAATTACTACAATTACTTCTACGCACTAAACTCTTAACTAACACACGCACTAACTTATGTAATTTATAAGATACTTCTATATGAAAAAGTGTCTTTCTTCCTGCATAAAGATCATGATGTGTGGATGATGAAGAATGTTAATTATCTGTATTGTGCCAAATAGGAGCATATTTGCTTCTTTACCCTTAAAAGAGTACCCCATCTTCTAAGCATGTAAACAACATTGCCATACCTTAAGTTTATTCACTAAGTTTAAGGCTAGGCTGGGAGGATACCGGCTCTCACTACGGAGCTCCCACTCACCCGTTCACCCGAAGGCTAACCATAAGCTTTAGTTACCAATCTTAAGACCAAATTGGGGATCCTATTCTGTCACCATGAAACCTCCAATTTGAAGTCCATCAAATCTCATTTCCCTATTTATTTACACTTAATCCCCATGAACTACGCAATTCATTCACAGACATTAAATGATTTCTTCATTCTTGTTGTAGAATATTCAATTCTTTTTGAATTAATATTTCTCATCATGTTTAACAATTCAATTTGTCGGATTGAAAATTAAATTAAGTTCTAAATGAAAGAAACATCACAACTTTATAATACTTTAAGGGCACATCAATTACACATCATCTCATCATCATTACTTTATGCAAGAAGAAAGGCAAGGGAAACTACTCACAATTCATGGAGAAGATATAAAAACACATGAATTTTATATATAAAAGAAGAGTCATACAAACCACAAAAGTAAATACAACTTATCTCTTTCTCTTCCCCAAGATAATTCTTCAAAGTCCCCTTAATTCCTTTTCTCTTCCTTGCAATACTTGATTTCTCCCTTTGAAACAAAGATGAAGAAACAATCTCTCACTTTACTCCCTCTTCTCCACTCCTTAGAGAAAAATCTCTCTTAAAATCACAAATCCTAACTCTCTCTACAGTAATTCTATTCTCTTCCTCCTCTCTATTTTCGTCTTGGACACTTAATTTAATGTTAGGAACGAATTCCCCAAGAGTTTCTTCAAGAACCTCTTCAAAAATCTGCCAAAACTTTTGAATTCGAAGTGAACCGACATAGGGAGCCTGCGGCCCCCGATAGTGGCACCGGCGGCGCCAGAACTGATTTCCTCCAAATTACTCCATTTTGCTCCATATTCGTTCCTTTTTGCATCTTTTCGCTCCAATCACCTATAATCAACTTACCTGCAACAAATCATGAAAATTACCTTCCTTTATAGTGCAATATCACTAAAAATAGGTAAAAACATATAGCTAAAAGAGTATATATTTTTGGTGCATCTAAATCCCCCAAACTTAAACTATTGCTTGTCCTCAAGTAGTCCTTTTATTACATAAAATATAACTCTAGGCAATGTACTTTTCATTTGAAGACACTAAAATTTTCATTCAAATGAATATATTGGTTAGATTTTCAGAAAAAATTTAGGAACTCGAGTCGACATTACAGGTATAAGAATATTCAGTAATCAAGTCTAAGAGTTCTAGTCTTCTATTTATTTCAAGATAAACCATAATTTGTCACATTAAGAGTGCCTTAAAAAAATATGTGAAAAAGGAGTTCATGCAAACTTTATAAAATGTAGGCTAGCACTTTAAATATAAATTCAGAAATGAAATCAAGTTTTACCTTTAGGGTGATTCAAGTGAAGCCAATTTTTGATTAGGCATCTCCTCAAGCTTCTCCTTATAAACATTTTTCTTTCTTTTTTTTTCTTTTGGAATTGTTTTTTTTTCAATCCTTCTTTTCTTTTATTTTCTTTTATTGAGGATTACTATATCTGAATAATCTTTAATGATTTTGAACTTCACTCTCCTCTTTCTAAAGTTCAAACTCGAAACACCACCTTACTTTATAGTTAGGCACAAGCTTTATTATTTTTTCATAAAGTCACAATCTCTTCTTAATACACAATACTTTAAGTCCCTTAACATTTCAAAAATACAGTTTTCTTTACTTTAAACAGTTAACTATAATCAAATCCTTTCATACCAAATATCATACTTCTATAAAATTAACATTTATCACTAAAAAATTTTCATCCTTTCCTTCCATAATATTCAACTGAAATGAAAAGTTTTAGTTATCTTATAATGAAGTTCAACTGCCAAAAGTTATGCAAATAATTTTTGAAAATATAATAATTGAAAACAAATAAAAGTTTAGCATTTCTCTACCCTCCCCAAAACTTACATTTTTCAATAAATTTGAAATGGTTGAGAGTAAAAGAAAACTAACCTTTCTGTGTTGGGATCTTGAAATCTTCATAATCTATCTGGTATTAATCAAAAGTTACAGCTAGCAAGCATGAAACAATTAGTAGCAGTGATATAATAATTTAAATATTTGCATGGGTAAAAAGAAATTAACATTAAACAACTAAATATCCAACAGAACACTATAACATGAAGCAAACTATCACACTACACATCATTACAACTAACAGTTCAACATGAAAAGTAAATGACACTACATCACACAGTACAACACAGGATTACACATTATATAAAAAGTAAATATCCACTACATCACATCAATACATCACAACAGGCTAAAAACAACAAAAATAAAACAAACAAACCATCTACCAGTCTCCATCACCAGGATCAGCAGCAGGGTCATCAGCAGGGTCAGAAGGTCCAGGCCTGTACGGTGTATAACTAGGACAAGTAGGAAATGTCACATTGGACTCCCCTCTCATAAATCTGACCTGAGCCTCATAATAAGTCATATCAAACTCAACTCTTCTCTATAAATAGTCTTCATTCACATCACTCCGGGCCTCAAATACATCCATCATATGATGCATCCTATCCATACTATCACTCTGCAATCTCAACTGCTGCATGATATCAGATAGTGTCGGGGGCTCAAAAGTAGATGGAACATCATAGCTCGTAGTAGGAATATCAGTACTCCTACTCTCCTCTCTTGCACCCACATGAGCTTCATTACGGATAATGGTCTTTGTAATCAGCCTCAAAGGTATTGTCACTTCCTCAGAACTACTATACTCCACTCTAGATTGAACACAAAGTGCATGAATCAGGGCAGGATGTCCTAATCCACCAGTTGTTTCTACTTTGGCAATAGAGTGAATGCTCTTAAAAATAATGGCTCCAATATTAATCTTTTTCATGTTCTGGATACAATAATTCAATATAGCTCGTTCCCTAGTAACTTCACTGTGATGATAAGAAGGTAATAGTCTTGCAGAAATGAAATAATGCCACACTTTAGAAGCAACATTCAAATTAGAAGCAGGAAGTTAATCATCTTTCTCTGATTCATCTTCCACTCCCCTCTTCCATCGGTCAGATACGTGATTACATTCATCAAATTCCCCTCACTAGTATCAAAATTTTCAAATTCGCAAACAAAAGGTTCCCGAATTTGATAAAATGCATTGATACGTTGTGGGGTGAACTCAACCAGTTTTCCTTGGACTAGCACATATTCGGTCTCAGACCAGAGCATGTTAGCATAAAATTCTCGTACTACTCCCAAAATAGCATTAGCAGAAAAGTAACAGAAACGCTCCCAATTCCGCTCAGAAATCAATTGTTCCACAGATCCCCCTGGATTTTCAAACGCTCGATCCTGAATACACTTCTTGTTTTGTAATTGAGAGTTGAAGCGAAACTGAGCCTTAACATTAACAAATCTTTCATCGTCCCAATCAAATTTTTGCTTCCCCTTACTCATTCTAAGAGCCATGTGGATTTCTAAATATTGAAAAAATTTATCAACAAATCTCAAATCCACAATGTATTAACTCCAAACATTAATCTAAACAAGTAAGAACAATTTCTACTATATGAAATCTAACTTTTTCACAAAAATCTCCAAAAATATCATCCAACCAATGTGAGAGTTTCACAAGGTGAAAATCCAAAAATTTTAGTTTAAAGTAATGCTCTTACCAAGAGAAGTGCAGATCCGGCTTCAGAAATCCTTGAAATCCTTTTTATTCTGAGATCTAACAAGCCCTAAAGCTTAAAACAGCGAATATGGAGGTAGGAGACGAAATAAATGGCGGAAAAAATGGGTCCCAGTCAGTTTTCACGAATTTTTAAGGGTTCCAGGCCTTTTTAAGTATTTGGGCGCCGGCGGCGCCCTATTCAAAATATTAGCCAGGCTCTCTGGATTTGGGCGCCGGCGGCACCAGTCCAAAATTCTATTGGGTTCAAAAATTTTCGTGGCAAATCCAATCATTTCAACCTCCTCATTCCTATTTAGCACATCAATAAGCATCTATTTCATTTCATAATACATTAAACAACATCACATCACAAACAACACATCACATTACTTTTTTATATAAAATCCACGATACAACGATTACGCACATAAGTTCATCAAACTAAAAGAAACATTCGTTAGATTCTTAGTGTTGCAAGTACACTACGATAAGAAAACACTAAGTCCTAAGTACTGTTGACCTCATTTTTGATGAGGTCTTTTGCTTCTCTCTTTAGTACTTAGGATCTAGCCTTAGGCTTTTCCTTTGACTAATCATAGAGGACTAGAAATGGAACCCACCCTTTAGAAATTCAAACTACTTCTTAACTCCCTACAAACCCCACAAGCTTGATTGTAGACCCCTAATCACCTAGAGGGTTGAAATCAAATGTGGAGTTTAAAGGATGAGTTCCCATAGTGACTTTTGGCCTTAGGAATACCTCGGATGACCGTCCTGCGAGGGTCGACTTGCACATACACTACACTCTCACACACATTCTAAATTCTAAAACCACACCCTCACCCAACTTCGACTTCCGACTCATGTAGGTAATTCATATGGATGGTCCTTAACCCCTAAGCCCCTGGCTAAGAGGGTTAGGAACAACATAGTGAATGCCTCAAATGAGTCCTCTCATGGCTTATATGGGCTTAATATGGCTTCATGGCTCAACCAAAGTGATCTCATTTCACTCACATTTGATCAATCTTCCTTTTTCAAAATTTCAATTTTTGACCCCCAAGGCCCCGGACCCACCAAACCTACCAAATACCCTTAAAATGACCCAAAATTTGCAAAATTTTCTAAATTAACCAAGGTCCCTCAAAATCAATCCTAAACACTTCCCACCATTCAAATTGACCATCTTTGGCCAAAAAATACCAAAATTTCCAAAAATACTCCTAAACCCCCCCCCAAAATTACCAAAATACCCTTTTACCCCAAAAATTCAAAAATTCAGAAAATTCCCAAAAAAATTCCTAAAAATCCCAAATATTCCCAATTTCATTTTGTTCAACTACACCATGGGCTAATTTTGCCAATTTACACCACTTTTACTAAAACACTCAATTTGACCCATTTTTAACCCAAGTGAACCCATTGTCAAACCAAACCACCCAAATTGACCTCAATTTTGGTCTAATTCAATTCTAAACTTCCATTAAATATCCTCAACATCAATTTAGACCAAATCTAAGTCCAATTTGATTGATATTTGAGCCCAATTTCAATTTGAAGCCTAAGGCCCAATTTTGGCCCATGACCTAAACCTAGCTCAAACCAACCCAATTCAACTCCAATTGGCCCCAAATCTTTTCTAAAGCCTTCGCAACAGCCCCATAAACAAAACACTAACTTGATTTGCCCAAAATTTGAACCTAAACTCCACCCAAACCTAACCCAAAACCAAAATCCCTTAAATTGATCTAAGCCAAAACCTAACCCAAATGGGCCCAAATCCAAAAATCTAAGCCCAACCAAAGTTGAAAACTCTTTGTGACACTCCCATAAACATTTTTCAACATTAATTTTACATCAAATCCAACTTTAGCCCAACCTTAAACCAAGTTAGCCCAATTTGACCCACTTTGGCCCCTTTTACTAAAAGACCCACATTAAACCCTATTTAATTCAAAATCACTTCAAATTTGTTCCAAATCACTCATGACACATCCCTAAACTAAACCCAACATTTATTTGGCATGGTCCTTCACAAAACTTTCACCCAAAATCCCATTTTAAAATCTAAAAAACTTCCATAAGGCCTTTAAAAGCCCATTTTCACCAAAATTCAAAAAAGCCCAAAATCCATTCCAAAGCCCACATGAGATTTCCTCTCATCATCCCTTTGATTTAAATCATTCCCTAAGTTTCGAACTCATGATCAAATTATCCTAAATTAAGCCTCATGCCAATTTCCCCTAAATTCATCAAAAATCCCAAAATCCATTTCCATGTAAATGAGCCAAGCCATCCCTAAGCCAAATGGAGTCCTTGGAGCCATGCACAAGCCACATGAAAGCCATGAGAGCTTTGACTTATCACCACTCCCTAAATGGAAAAGGAGGAAACCCGTTTATGATTCCCTTAGGAGTGATTAAACACTCCCATGTATCCCCTAATCTTGCTTAAGCCTAATTGTACTTGGATTGTGACTTGACCCCACTAATCAAGCTGACCCAAGTGACTTTCTCTTCGACCCAAACCAGCCTTGGGAGGTGCACCTAGCCTAAACCATGACTTGACCAAATTGAATCCAAAATGACCTCTCCCCCATGCCATTTAAATCAAACTCTTTACACATGGCCAATACCGATTGCTTGCACCAACTTCCAGCCCTGACCCCACTGAGTCAGATGGTGACCCATGCCTGGCCGGCCAGCCACCACAGCCGCCGGAAAACACCAGGCCAAGAGCCTTATTTGGCTTCAAAAAATTCAAAACCACTGGCTGAACTGTCTTAACCCAAATGGACACCATGGCTGTTCTTCTCCTCCCCGAGCGACCGATCCCGACCTCCAATTGCCCCTGGGAAGCCCTCCAGCCACCTCTATTTAAACACCACCACCTCTCGGTCAAAAGAGGTGTTGAACCAAAACCTTACCAAAACTCTGTCAAAATCACTCCAGATCCCTCTCCAGACATAGAGAACTTGATCTCCACTGAAATCCAGTCCTAAAACCCTCTCTGTGAGCTCAATTTCTGAGTTGAAAATCCACCTAAAAAACAGGACACTTCACCACAGTGAGCCAATCTCCAAATTGATTGACCCTACACCTTCACCAGACCAAGAGGAGAAGTTCCCCAGCAAAAGCTCCCTCACCAGGCCAGCCATTGCTTCCAGCCTCCAAGCTTTGTGATCGGCGTTGGTCACTTTCATACTTAGACAATTCCTCAGAGCCAGAGACTTCATCTGGAGCTTGCTTGGACTCAATCGAAGGTGACACAACTCTCAAATCGAAGCTTCACTTCTCTGAGCAAAGGTATGAACTCATTCTTCCTCCCGAGCTTCCAGCAATTCTCCATTTTTTGGGTTAATTTCATAGCTTATAAACCATATGGATGTGTTCGTCTCTTCAAGACGAATCGATAGAGTATAAGAACTCGAAAATCCATCGAGAATCGAGAGAGATATTAGGGTTTGAGTGTGGACAGTCACGGGTGCACACCAGTCGTAGACGATGACCAGGAGCCGTTGGATCGCGAGTGTATCGAGCGGATGGTCGAGATCAAGCCGGACAGCGCAATGGTACGTGAACCACGGGCTCTTGATGAGCTGAGTCAGATGGCGGAACCGAATCACAGCGCGACACGTGGGCTTTCGGAGGTGCCGAGGTTGACGCGGCGCTGCGTGGATAAGTAGAAAATTAGGGTATTTTTGAATTATTTAAATGCCCTGAACTTCAAAAATTCATATCTTTGCATAAAAAAATCACAAAAATAAAATAAAAATACCCACTTGCTCAGTGAACAGAGGAGAACAATGTGGAAAAGAAATCAAGTTAATTGGATGAGTATTTTATTTTTAATAATTTATTTACTATTTCTAATATTTTGATTCTCCATTTGCATAGATAAATCACCATGGCATGAGATCATAGGGCTTTTGAAGCCTCTGATCTTGGGAACATTCTCTGAATTTTTCAAGGTCAGAGGCCATCACTGTGAAAAGTTATTGATTTTTCAAGTTCAACTCACTATTTTAGGTGTTTTAACTCCAATAATTAGCATGTTGTAAAATAAATTCTAGGAAAATTTGGTGATGTTTCTTAGGACCAGGGGACCCTATAAAAAATATATTTTGAGTTAATTCATTCATAATAACCTTAATTGACCTAAACTCCTAAAATTGAATTTGAATTAATTAGGGTTAACCACACATCAAATTGACTTGAAAACAATTCTCCATTACTTTTTAGGGTCAGAGGAACCTTACATAAAATTTTGAAATCAATTGGACTTGATTAACCCCACCAAATGGATTGATTAAGCCTCATAAGCAAAATGAAACTTTAAAAATTCATAACTCCAAAAATACTTTTCAAAAATTCACAAAAAATGGTTTTGGATGTTCTCTAATATCAGGGGAATTCAGGAAAATTAAAATTGGAATTTTCTAAAAAAGTTGATTTTTCACAATATTTTAATATTTTAATAATTAAAAAATAATAAAAATCATAAAAATATTAAAAATCATAAAAATATCACATTATGACTCCTAATCATTTAGAAACAAACCAAATATTTTTCCTAAGTCCCTAGGATAAGATATTGAATTTTAAATGCTTAATGTAATTTTTAATATTAAAAAATGAATTTTCAACCTCTTTCATTAAAATAATTCTAATAAATCAAAGAAAAATAAAAAAAGTATAAAATTTGTTTCTCTGGACTCATTGAGGTCAGAGAAATTTTAGAAAAATATAAAATCTACTTTTCAACTTTTATTTTATTTTAAAATTAATTAATACTCTAAAACTTAAAATAATTATAATAAATAAAATATAATTCAAAAAATCACAAAATTTGGTCCAAGTGGTCCTCTGATCATTAGAAACTTCCCATAATTTTCTTAAGGATAGAAACCTTTCCTTGGTCATGTTGTTGAATTTTCTTTGAAAACCCTTATTTTCTACTAAAAATAATTATATAAATAAATTAAATTCAGAAAAATCACATTTTCTCCTCTAATCTATTAATTGACATGTGAGTGAGGTGATATAAAAATTTTAAACTCATTTGAGCTCAACTTAGTGAGTTATGAAATAAATAAGCTTATGAGAGCATAAAGGTAATTAAAAATTTTAACCCTTAATTAAAACTTTAGGTTTAGTCAAAATTGGGGGTAAAATATTTGATTTTAACTTTCTCTTGGATGATTGAAACTTAGGGAAATTAAAAGGGTAGAAACCCATTAAACACTTTGAAAATATCAAAATGAAACTTTAATTAATTAATTAATTTAAATTTTGGAAAGAATATATTTAAAATTTGGATTATTAAAATAGGGATATTATTAAGAGGATATTTATTCTTTAATTTAAAAATCCCTAAATAAGTCACTTTAACAATATTTAATTCTTAATTAAAAATCAAAATAATAATCCAAATTAACAATTAAAACCAAAATTAAATTAAAATTAAATTTAAAATATTGAAACTAAAACTAAAATTAAAATTAAATTAAATTAAACTAAAATTAAATTAAATTAAATTAAATTAAATTAAATTAAATTAAATTAAAATCAAATTAAATTAAATTAAATTGAATTAAAATCACTTAACAACAAACCTAAATGAAATCATTAAGAGTTAAATCAAAACATATCAATAATTTCAACACCTCTTTCTATCTAAGTAAAACTAAAACATGAACATCAATCTGAAATACTAAGATAATTGAAAGTGTAAAGATTTAAATTAAATCTAAAATAATTTTAACACTATTCCAAACCTAAAATTATTAATTAAAACCTCATAATTAAATTAAATCACTTTAAATCATTAACTCAAAACCTTAAATTAAGAATGATTAAAATTCTCGATAAACCAACTTGCCCTTAAAGGCTTTAATTATTATAACTCTTAAATAGAGCATTAAGTGAAATGTCACTTCATTCATCAGGTAATCTAATACCCAAGTTCATTGAGCAAGAGACAAAGTTTAACTAAACTCTGGATGATTAATTCATATGTGCAACTAAATTTACTTGGACTCAAAATAATCCCAGAAGTATTGAAAAGATGTTTAGGACTCGTCCTAAACACTTCCTCAATATGACGGGATGTTTTAGAAGAACAACTAAATTTAATTGTTCTTTGATGAAGAAAATCATCCTTAAACCAAACCAACAACCTAGACGTCATAGGAGATGACTAGTTATAGGATTAGGATTCTGGTAGATAACCAAAACCCTTTCCCTTAGCTTTACCTAGGTATATCTTGCAAAAATATGTTTAAATGCTCTAACATGTGTTTTAAGTGCGACTTGGGATGACGGGAAGACCCTCCGGGTACGCTTTTATTTTATTGCAATTTACTTACATGCATTGCGCTTTACTTTTCTTGCATGATAAACAAGATCTGTTGCATGAAAACCAAAACCTTTAGGATAGTTCCTAAACCGAAACCAAAACTAAATTAAAAGTCATTGCAAGATAAAATTCACCGCCACAACATTCCAAAATATAAAACAACTCAAAATTTAATCACAAACAGAACAACAAAACTACAATTGTAACTAAATTAAAACATCTCGTTGAATGATCGACAATACCTCGGATCATGTAACCCACGTGTTGCTAACGGTATTTCCCACGGTCTAAATGAAAGTGTGGAACTCATTCAGTTGAGTTTAGCAAATTCATCTGGACTAAGTGAATTCGATGAAAATAACGGTGTTGGGATGACGGAACCGTGGGATCTTAATCGGTTCTGTTTAAACAACTTTAAGATTTGTTTTAATTAAAATATTAAAAACACTTGGATTTTAAGATTTTCTCTAAACCAAAACACTTCTCTCATCTCCCGATTTATGACTTCTAAAACTAAACCTCTACAACAACAAGGAGCTTGGAGCATGGTGGGCAGCTCGGCCATCGTCATCAGCAAAACTCGGGTCTACTTCAGCAAAACCTTTCTTAGAATTAAATAACCAAACCATAGGATTTCGAGGTAGTTTGCCTAGTGCAACATAAATCCTCAACTCTTCGTTAGGCATTTGCATGATCATGTCATGTAAATTAAGCCCTAACCGGTCTTAGGACTCCGAGGTAGTCGTTCAGTACGACATAAACCCTCATATCTTCCAGGTTATTTGTATGATCATGTCATACAAATATAAGTCCTAATTAATTAAAATTGGCAGGATTTCAATATTAAATAAATTCTCAAATTGAAGCCAAACAATAAGACAGTTTGGGAAGTTGCCAAGATTCTTCTTGAATCCTCAGCTTCTCCTACTTTTCTTCCTTTGAACTCCTGAAATGAACTGCTCCAAACTTGATCCATTCCCTATTGAAATTCCAAAATTCAATCCTTTGAAAACCTTAAACTTTGAAATTCTTGAGAGCAAAACCACTAATCATTATTGAGAGTTCTCTTAAATGATTCCCGTCATTTAAGATGTAATTAACTATAGGGGCTTGCTCTTATAGGGAACTTTAAGAACCAAGGTAATATAAACCCTGCTTAATTCATTTATATTAAGTAGGGGAACTTGTCGACTTATAAAAGTGGTTCTCAGACCAAACGGATGTCACAAATCTTCTTGTTTATTTAATCGAGCCCCAACATCAAGCGAGTGTATCTATTCTTCGGGATAGATACACGGTTATGATGCGGTGCTCGTTCATATAAACTATTTGGGATGTGAGATCGGCTTGATTTCATATCTTAAAATCTTCAAATTTAAAAATTATTTTCAAAATCAAATGCTACTTTCCAAATTATATATATTTAAACTAAATTTAAAATATGAAAAATACGCCAACAATTTCTGTAGGCGACCCTGTTTAAAAGACAGCACACAAATCTAAAAATATGCCGACAACTTCTGGCGACTCCGCTGGGGACTAGTTCCTCTCTCCATTTTGATTAGATGGTTTTGCTTTCATAAATCGGTAGTGTATCCATGTCCCTAGTGGAGCAAACTACCATTCTTCCGTTGGAATACCCCGTTCATTTATGTCTCGAACGAGTATAGCCAACTCCTCTCGGATTTAGGAGCCACCGTTTAGACACCCCTAAACGGAGAGGTTCCGAGATCCTTTTACCTCTTTTTCTGAGGTGGGGTGGACCCCCAATAGGTGTTAGTTTAGGAGCGGTCCTTCGAGTCGAGAAGTCTTGCAAAAGACTTTCTCTTCCTTTCAAATTCTAAATCGGGCCCTTTACCTTTTCTATAACATTTTTCCTTTAATCGTTTTGTTTCTAACAAACGAACCTGCTAATAAACAACCTCCTAATAAACAATCTCTTTTAAAAATCACAAATACACTAAGATAAACGAAAATGTGTTCGGGCTCTTTCTTTTTTTCGTCCTAAACTTTACGACGAAAGGAAGTATAATTCGGACCGACATTCGGAACCGCCCCGCGAAAATGACTACCCCAAAGTTAATCTTCTCCTTCACCAATGGAATGGACTTCGCCGTTTACAAGAATGAGCTGCCCGACAATGGAATCATCCGTTTTGGACAAGGATTCGGCAACACAGATGTCAAGTTCGCTGATGTCACTCTCTTCACACTAATGGACAAAGTGTCAGAAACTGAAGAGCCCGTGATTGAGTTCAACCTGAAATCAACTCAAGAATTCCCTCCCCTGCAAAGGATTCCAGCTGAAAGGAATACTACTGTTCGTAGGAGGACTATTGTCTCTACCCCCACCAGTTTAGTCATCTCTGCACCTACCCCGACTTCTGCCAAACTAAAGGGGAAGGAAATCCAAGTCTGTGATGAGCCTGTCACCGTGGAGGGTACAAATTTTGCTACAATACCATCTGTTTTTGAGATTGGGTCCAGTTCAAGAGTTGCACCCCTAACTCTGACTCAAAGAAGAAAAAGAAACAGAAAGATCGCCAAGATCGAGAAAGCCGTAGCCGCCGAAGTTGCTTTTCTAGAAGAAATTCCTGAGGAAAGAGAAGAACTGCCTGAGTATATACCTCTGATGGAAGGGAGCAGGTTTCACCCTCTCTCTGTCGCATCAGATGAAGAGGATATTTGTAGGATCGCCACTGCATTACCACGACCTGCGTACTACAGCAATTACAAGAGGAAAAGGGATAAGACTACGCCATTGGCTCGACTGCAAGCTGTGATAGAAAGATTGGCAAAGAAAGAAAGATGCCCAGTGTCATAAATCTTAAGAAGGATAGGGCGGGTGCCAGCTAAATCCCACCTCGGACCGCAAAAAGAGTCTGTTGCTGCCACAGAGAAACCAAAGAAGAAGATAAAAGCCAGTTCACTTGTTGTTGTATCGGGTCTACAAATTAGGGAGGATACCACCTTCCAGCATATAACCGATAGATCATCCGGTCTTAGGCTTCCGGCTGCGAGAAGGATGGCATGGCGACCTACTACTGGCGAGCTAAGACCAAAATAATGTCCTGAGAAGAAAAGTCTCGTCAGGAGACTTGAATCAGAAGAAAGTGCTACTGCAATAAAGGGGACTCCCAGAAAGGAAGTTCAACAACCGTCACGAGACAACTGCGAGACCGTGTAGAAAAGGCCTCTAGAGGATGCCATGGACAACTTAAGGACCGACATCCGACGGTTAGTAAAAGAAAGAGAAGAAAAACTAGAGGATGAAGTTGACTCATCAGAGTTCATGGATGAGGAGTATGCCAAGATCAACATGGTTGAAATGCGAGCATCATCCACTTCACAAGGTGCTCCAGCAGCTGCGGAGAGAGATGAACCGGAAGTAATGAGGGCACAGCTTCGGGAAAGAGATTACACAATTTCCCAGATGGCAAAGAGGATGGAAGAGATGGCTGCTGCCTTAGCCACTCTCCGCAGTCGTGTACAACCTCGAAAGAGACACCCCGTAAAGTATCCATATTGCGGATGGAGGAAAAGAGATCACATCCATCAACGGAAACAAACAACCAAAGAAAGATCCTGCACAAAGCATGATTCCAGAAAAGGACACTAAGAGCATGGTAGAACAGCAGGTGCGAGAAGCCCTAGCACAATCCAAGAGTGGAGCATCTATTCAGACGGGTAGACCTTAACCCGAAGAATTCGATGCAGTCCAATACCCGAAAGGCTTCGTACCACCTCTGTTTAAGACTTTTGATGGGACGGGAAACCCCCGGCAGCATGTCGCACATTTTTGTGCTAGTTGCTGCAATGCCGGTGGGAGTGACGCTCTACTCTTCTGCCAGTTCGTCAGCAGTTTATCAGGGATTCCCTTCGACTGGTACGCAGAATTACCGAATGGTTCAGTAAAGACCTTTTCAGAACTAGAGAATCTCTTTGTTAAATGATTTGTCGGGGCTCAGCACCACATCACTATCGGTGATCTAGCGGTGGAGCAACAGAAGCCAAACGAGACTTTAGTGGATTACATACTTCGATGGAGAAACTTAAGCATGAAGTGTGAACCACAACTTCAAGAACAACATGCAGTCGGCATCCAACTTAAAAGTATCCATGGACCGATAGCACTTCTCCTTACGGGATTTACAATCAAGACTTTCGAGAAGTTGCTTAGCAAGGCCGGGAGCTTGCAAGAAGAGGCAAAGCAGTTAAGTTTCGTGGACAAGAACGATAAGCAGAAGCCCGTGAAAACATTCGAAAAGAAATCTGGAATTGTCGCGGCAGTAGATAAGGGCAAGCAGCCGGTTCAAATACAGTCAGAGCGGCCACAGCCTAGTTATCAACCATCGCAACGAACTTATCAGCAACCTCAGCAGGGTTATCAGCAACCTCAGCAGGGCTATCAGCAACCTCGTCCGGGCTATCAGTCGTCTCAGTATTATGAACAACAGCCTCGTTCATCGCGTACCTTAAGAGAACTTCTAAATAGAGAATATCCATTCAAAACTGAAGTAGTAGCGAAGATGTTTCGTGCACTTAATGAAGAAACCGGATTTTCACCGCGTAGCCCAAGAAGCCGGAGGAAGTCATTAAGAAAGATCATCCGAACTATTGCCCTTACCACCAGATGCTCGGACACAAGATAGAGGATTGCATCACCTTCAAGAGTTGGCTTGATGATAATCTCCGCAGAGGGAACATAACGATCCCAAAGGAATACATGAAGGAACCCCAGAAAGGAGGTTCCGTCAACGTTATTTCCACGGAGAGTACTGTCTGGACAAGATCATCGAAGAAAATTTTGGATCACATCCAGACCGCTTCGGTACACGCTTCAACTCAGAGTTTGAAACCTGTCGAGCCGCACTATCACTTGCGATTGAAGAACCGCCCCGGAAGTAGGAGAAGATCATGGAAGAAAAGAAGACCAAGGCTTCGAAGGGTAGACTAGGGGCTACTTATCCTAGGATGGTTGTTTCCGATTCGGGGGAGAAATCCCTCAAACTCCTGACTCTATATGATTATCTGCTCTCTCCGGCGGGATCTTATAATGATAAGGGTTATGGCGTTGGCTACGTTTTGACTGTTTCTAACGATTGCGTAACTAATGACAACCGGCTTAATCTGGATCTCGATTCCAATACAAATAACGATTCTCAAATCATACACAACCTCGATGACCACGACGAAGAAGATGTTCACAAAGGAGGCTATGAAAGCTCAACAAGCAACGAGTCCATTCATGAATTTCAAGGAGCTCCAAGTGCGATAGAATTGGAATTATCAGATTACAAAGCAACGCCAGAAGAGCCAGACATTCCAATTCAAGAAGATACACCGACAGATTCAACACCAAATTCAAAAGAAATAACTGAAGTAAATTTAAGAAGTGGAAAAGTTCTACCCCCGAGAATGGGTCCAAAGGATAAAGGAAAGCAGGTGGTTGCTAAGGAAGAGCCAACCCCAGCAGAAGAATTGCCCATTCGGGAAGAAACCAAGGAACATGGTAATAAAGTGGACTACAATGTGCTAGCCCATCTTAGGAAGCTACCAGCCAAACTAAGCATATACGATGCTCTGATCCTGTCAAAGGAGATGAGAGAGGCTCTGATCAAGGCTTTACTTAATCCAGAGATTTGTTTCGCCCAAATGGCCGGTAATTCCTTCGACGAGGTTTGCTCGTTAAGAGAATAGCGAGGTGTTACCTTCACGGACAATGATCTATTACTGGGAACAGCTGATCACAACCGACCATTATACATTTCAGTCACTATTAGAAAGTTTACGCTCTCTAGAGTGTTGGTTGATCCGGGAGCATCAATTAACATAATGAATCTTCGGACGCTAACATATTTGGAAATTGATGCTTGCGAGCTTGAAGCATACAAGATGTTATTAAGAGGCTTCAATCAAAAAGGAGAAAGAGCTCTTGGATCGATAACAATACTAATGAAGACCGGTGATTTAACAAAGACAACCGCAAAATTTCACATAATTGATTTTGAGACATCGTTCAACGCTCTACTGGGTTGGCCATGGATCCATGAAAACCTGATGGTACCGTCGTCTCTGCACCAGTACATAAAGTATTACGAAGGAGGAGAACAGTGTATCAAAGGTGACTTGCAACCATTCTCCGTACACGAAATTGGAATTCATGAAGATGTGGCCTACTACGCGCCCCCAAAGAAAACAATCTTTTCCAGAAATACTATACCAAATGAAGCAAAAGAAATTCAAGATGATGAAGAACC
Source organism: Papilionanthe hookeriana x Papilionanthe teres (assembly GCA_022702705.1). Classification (NCBI taxonomy): domain Eukaryota; kingdom Viridiplantae; phylum Streptophyta; class Magnoliopsida; order Asparagales; family Orchidaceae; genus Papilionanthe; species Papilionanthe hookeriana x Papilionanthe teres. The sequence goes on from JAKZJZ010001757.1 coordinate 22,852, forward strand.
TGAAGTTCTAGTCCAACAGTTACTCACCACTCCCTTACGGCGAGGTGGTGAAGATCTCTCCAGAACTCGCACCCGATGTCGAGGCCGGGGACGAGGACGTGGAAGAAATATTGGAACAGTTGGACAGAAGAAACCGGTCATCGATGTTGATTGGGAGAACAGCTTCGAAGAAGAAGAAGAAATTGAGAAAGAAGCAGCGACAATAAGTCAAAAGAAATCCCAGTTCAAGATCTCTCTCGAAGATGAAAGGAATGAAGAATACAAATCAATGTACGAGAAGATTAACCATTATGTACATACTATGACCCTGACCCCGATCCATTATAATAAGATCAAGGGTATGGTGGTCAAGGAAGTGCATGGTGGTGGTATTAAACCAATCAAGTTTTACCGTGGTGCTTCTTCTTCCAATACTGAAAAAGATGTACGATTTGAAGATGTTACTTCATCTGAATTAATGGAATTACCTTTTGAGTGGTACTCTCCCTGTGTTCAAAATTTAATTCAACGTGGTGTCTTACCTCGACAATGGACAAAATGTCAATCAAAACATTTTGAAAAATTATGGAATAATGCCAGTCGGCCTCCCAATTCAAAACATGGTCTCAGATTTGGCACAGTAGGGTCAGTTGATGATAAGGTATTTTGCTTGGTTGTCACTTGCGAACCTAATAAAGACTGCTTGGAAGCTTCAGAAGATCTCGAGGATCTACCAATCGGAGACGCTCCACCAGAGTTCAAAGAAGAAATCAAATCTACAATAGACGAGTTAATGGAAGTTAACTTAGGTACTAGCGAAAAGCCTAAGCCGACCTTCGTTAGCTCCTTACTCAATAAAGAAGACTCCGAAGACATAATCAAGCTATTAATGGAATTCAAGGACTATTTTGCTTGGAGTTACGATGAAATGCCAGGATTAGCTCCAGAAGTCGCAGTTCACAGGCTAGGAGTGCATCCTACTTCCGTTCCAGTCAGACAAGCCCCCAGAAGAATGTGTCTAGAAATTGAGCAACAAGTAATAGCCGAAGTTAAGAAGCTAATAGACGCTAAATTTGTCCGTGAAGAATAATACCTTACTTGGTTAGCCAACGTGGTACCAGTCAAAAAGAAGAATGGTCAGATAAGAATCTGCGTGGATTTCAGAGATTTGAAAAAAGCATGTCCAAAATATGAATTTCCACTACCAATCCCAGAACTGATGATCGACATCGCTTCGACGCATGAAATCTTCTCATTTATGGATGGATCATCGGGATACAACCAGATAAAGATGGCACCAGAAGAAAAAAAGCTCACGGCATTCGAACGCCGATCGAGTGTATTGCTACACAAGTAATGCCATTCGGACTAAAGAACGCAGGAGCAACATACCAAAGAGCGATGACAAAGATTTTTGATGATCTCATTCACAACCAAGTCGAGTGCTACGTGGATGATGTGGTCATCAAAAGTAAACTGAAGGAAGATCACATGTATGATTTGAGAATTGTTTTCAAGCGACTAAGACAATTTAACCTTAAGATGAATCCATTAAAATGTGCCTTCGGCGTCACCTCCGGGAAATTCTTAGGATTTGTTGTCCGACATCGCGGGATTGAAATCAATCCGAAAAAGATTAAAGCTATTTTAGGAATGCCTCCTCCCAAAACTTAGAAACAACTACGATCCTTTCAAGGGAAGTTGGCATATCTTCGACGCTTTATCTCGAACTTGTCAGGTAGGTGTCAGCCCTTCTTGGCATTAGTTAAAAAGGATGCCAAATTTGTTTGGGATGAGAAATGTCAGCGGGCTTTTAAGGACGTTAAGCAATATTTAATGACACCTCCTATCTTAGCAGCCCCAGTCTCAGGTAGACCGTTGATACTTTATACCGCAGCTTTAGACGATTCTCTCGGAGCCCTGCTAGCCCAGGTCAATGACGAGGGAATAGAAAATGCTCTCTACTACCTAAGCCGTCGTCTAATCCCGACGAAAGTAAAGTATCCTCCGATTGAGAAGCATTGTTTGGCCCTGATCTTCGTCGCTCAAAAGCTCAGGAATTACATGCTTTCTCATAAGGTCAACCTTATTTTGAGGGTTAATTCGTTGCAATACTTGATGACCCGACCGATGCTTTCTGGCAGACTTGCCAGG
>JAKZJZ010001758.1:0-24982 GCA_022702705.1 Papilionanthe hookeriana x Papilionanthe teres
TCCCTTCCTCTCTTTTTGTTTCTTCTCCCTCTCCCCCTCTCTATTCAACCTTGATTATCTCTCTCTCTTTCCGGGCTCTCTCACTCTCCGTCCCCTTTTCGCTCCCTTAATCCCTCAATCTCTCACACACTCCTTATCTCTCACTTTCTTGCTCCCTCTCCCCCTCGCTCACTCTTCCCCTCTCTAACACTCTTTTTTTTATTTTTCTGTCACACTCTCCATTTCACACTCCCGCTTCTCTCTTTAGAGTTTCACTCTCACTCGTACTCCCTCTCTCCCTCTCGCCCTCTCTCTCTCTCTCGGTCTTTGTTCACTCTTTGTAACTCACTCTCATTTATGTTCATCTCTCCTCTCTCTCTCTTCTCCCAATATTTCTCTCCCTCTATCCCTTGTCTCTTGCTTCCTTCCCTCCCTCTATAACTCACTCTCTCCCTTAGTCTCTCTCCATCCCTCCCTCTCTCAATTGCTCTCACATCTCACTCTCGCCCCTCATCCCAATGTCATTATTTCTTAGGTTCTCTCTCTTCTCCTTTGTCCCTCCCACTTTCACTCCATCCTTCCCTCTCTTTCCCCTTTCTCCCAATCTCACTCTTTTCTCTCTCCTCTTGCACTCACTCAATTTCCCTCCCTCCATTTCATTTTCTCACCGCACTCTCTCATTCCCTCTCTTGATCTCACTTCTCTCACTTTCTCTTCTCTCTAATTCTCTCTCATTCTCCCTTAACCTTTCTCTCTCCCTCTATCATCCTTTCTAACTCCCACTCTCTTACCACTTCTTATCCTGCCACTCTATATATCTCAAGATATCCAACTCTCTCCATCTCTCTTTCTCACTCAATCTTTTAATCTTGCCTCTACACCATCTTACTCCCTATCTTTTCCTCTCTTGCTTCCTCTCTCTCCCTCTTAAATCTTTCATGCTCTCTCTCCCTCTATCACTCCCTCTCTCCCTTCAATATCTCCCTCTCTCCCTCTATCTCCCTCGTTCTCACTCTCTCCCTTACTCTTGCCCTCCATCTCTTTGTTTCTCACTCTCTCACTTTCTTACTATGTCTCTTACTCTCTCTTTTGTTTCTCTCTTACTCTCTTGCACTCTCTTGCTACCTTTTCTCTCCTTTTACTCTTTCCCTCTATCTCTCTCTTTCTACCTCTCTTCTTTCTTACTGTCTTTTCACTCTCAATTAAGTTTCTCTCACTTACTCTCTTGCTCCCTCTTCCTCTCATTTCTCACTCATTATCTCCTTATATTTATCACCCCATCTCTTTCTACCTTCCTCTCATTCTCTATCTCTTTTCTTTCTCACTCGTTCTCTTATTTTCTACTACTTCCCTCCCTCATTATTTCATTTTCTATTTCTCTCTCTAATCCCCTCCCTCTTACCGTCTCTTACCTCACTCTCTATTCTTTCTCTATTTCTATCTCCTTTTGACTCTCCTTCCTTTCTTGGCTCCCTCACTCTCTTCACTTTCACTCTCACTCCTACTTCCTCCCTCTCTTCTCTCTATTTCTCTTGTGCTCTCTCACCCATTTTTCTCTCCCTTTCTCTCTCACACCATTCCTCGCTAACTTTCTCTCTTACTCCATCCATTATTCTCTCTGGCTCCCTTTCCCTTACTCTCTTACCCCACTCTCTTTCTTCAGCTTCTCTCTCACTCTTACTCCGTCTTTTTATCTCTTTTACAATTCTATTCTCTCTTCCTCTTTATTTCGTTATCTCACTATCACTCTCTATTCTCTCTCACCTTCTCTCTTCTTCTCACTCTTTATCTTCCTCTACCCGCTACTCTCTTTCTCTATTTCTCACACATGCCTCTCTTCTTTTCTCTCTCTCTCTCACACTCTCTACACTTGCCCTCCCTGGCTCTCCTTCTCTCTCTAACTCATTATTAATCTCTCTCTCATTATATCTCTCATTCTCTTATTCTCCCTCTCTCTCCCTCCTGCTCTCTCTCTCTTTCTTAATCTTCCTCACTCTCCTTTCCCAATATCTCTCTCATTCTCTCTTCTTCCTTTGCTTCCTTCCTCTCTCTTTCTCACTATTTATTTGCTTTCTCTTTCTCCATTATTGCTCACTCTTCTCTAGCACTTTCTCTTCTATGTCCCTCTCACCTTTCTTTGTCCCTTTCTCTTTTCTTCCAACTTTCTCGCACACAATCTCTTTCATTTCTCTCTATCCATCTTTTCCTCTCCCTTTCTCTCTCTTTCTCTCTATTAAATTTCACTGTCTCTTACTCCCTCTCTTTCTCACCCTCTTTTCTCTCTCTCTCTCGCCCTCTCTTCCCCTCAGTCTACCTCCAAATCTCCTTCTCCCTTTTTTTATCAGTCTCTTCTGTCCCAATTTCTTTTTCACTCTCTCTCCTCTGTCGCTCCCTCTCTCGTATCAACTTAGCTCATTCCCTTCTTCTCTTTTTTTACACTTTGTTATCTCTTTCTCACCTACTCTCTGTACTGCTGCTCTCTCCTCTCTCACTATTTCTCTTCGTCCATCTTCCCAGTCTCTCTGCTCCTTCTCCGTAATCTCTCACTCATGCTTTCCTCCCTCTCCCTCTCACTGTCGTATTTTCTCTCCTTGTCTCTCCCCATCCCTTTTCAACTCCTCTCTCTCACTCTTTATCACTCATCTCCTCTTCTCACTCACACTCTTTTGCCTCTATCATCCAACACTTCATTTCTATCTAACACTCTCTTTCTTAATCTTCCTCACTCTCCTTCTTTCCCGATATCTCTCTCATTTTCTCTTCTTCCTTTGCTCCCTTCCTCTCTCTTTCTCACTATTTATTTGCTTTCTCTTTCTTCATTCTTGCTCCCTCTTCTATAGTACTTTTCTCTTCTATGTCTCTCTCCCCTTTCTTTGTCCCTTTCCCTTTTCTTCCAACTTTCTCACACACAATCTCTTCATTTCTCTTTATCATCTTTAACTCTCCCTTTCTCTCTCCTTCTCTCTATTAAATTTCACTCTCACTTTTACTCCCTGTCTTTCTTACCCTCTTTTCTGTCTCTCTCTCTCTCGCCCTCTCTTCCCCTTCAGTCTACCTCCAAATCTCCTTCTCCCTTTTTTATCAATCTCTTCTCTCCCAATTTTATTTCCACTCTCTCTCCTCTGTTGGTCCCTCTCTCGTATCAACTTAGCTCATTCTCTTCTTGCTCTCTCTCTCCTCAATCTTTCTCATGAACTCCCTCTATTTCTCTATTCTTTCTCTTTACCACTCATGCTTTCTCTCAAGCTCTCTAATTTCTCTCCTTCTCAGTCTTTTGATTTCTCTTTTGTTGATCTTTATTCTTATTCATTCTCTCACTCTACATTCCCTCTATCCCTACTCTCACTTTTAATCCCACTCTCAGCTCTGCCTCTCCCTTTCTCCTTCTTTATGTCTACCTCTTCTCGCTCTTTCTCGTTATTTCTCACCTTCACTAACACATCTCTTCCTCTCCCTCCTCCTTTCTCTCCCTCCCTACCTCTCTCGTTATCTCTTTAGATATCTCACTCTATTTTTTTCTTCATTTCACTCTCTGCCACTTTCTTTAAATAGCTTTCTTTCTCACTCCCTCACTCACTCTCCTACTCTTTATCTGTCACTTCTCTCTCTTATCTCATTCGACACTTCCCCTATTAAGAAAGTGAGAGAGAGTGAGAAGAGAGGCTGTGGGAAGATCAAGTAAGAGCGAGTAAGTGAGCACAAGAAGAGGATATTAGTGAGTGAGAGAGGGAGCAAGAGAGAGGGAGACAAAGAGGGATATAAAGAGGTATAGAGGGGGAAGGACGGAGGGAGAGAAGATAGTGAAAGAGAGTGGTAGGGTTGAAAGCAAGAGAAAGGAGAAAGGGAGTGGAGGTAGAATGAGAGAAAGTGTAAAAGAGAGTATAAGATAGAAAAAGTGAACATATAGTGAGAAAGAGAAAGAGAGGGAGAGAGAATAATAGAGAAGAGGGTAGAGAGTGAAGGGAGAAAGATAGAAAAGGGAAAAGAGGAGAGATTGAGCGAGAAAAGACAAGATAGTAAGAGGGAGTGAGATAGAGAGCACGAAATGTGGAGCTAAAGAGGGTGAGAGCAAGAGTAATTAAGAGAGTGAGAGAGCATATGAGTGTATAGATGGAGAGAAGATTAAGCTAAATACGAGAGACCTAGATAGAGCAATAATTAGGGAGTGAGAATGATAGAGGGAGAGAGTGAAAGCGATAAAGAGAACAAGAGTATGAAGTGTGAATGAGATCTAGAGAGAAAGAGGAAAAGATCATGAGGGAAAGAAGAGGATATAAGAAAGCGAATGAGAGAGAGGGACAAGAGAGAAGAAAAGATATTAGGACTGTGAGAATGGAGAGAAAGTGTGAGTGAGGGAGGGAGGAAGAGAAGAGAGGGATAGAAAGCAAGAGAAAGAAGGTGAAAGTGAGGAAGGGAGCTTGAGAGATATATAGATAGAGAGGAAAAGAGTGAGAGCAAGAATCATGAAAAGAGAGTGAGAGATAGAGGGTAAGAGAAAGAGAGGGAAACGTGTGAGAGAATGTGAGAATTAATGAGATAGAGGACAGAGGATATGAGAAGGATTATAGTTTGAGTGAGAAAGAGAGACAGAGTACATGTGAAGGATAGGGGAGAGAAGGATTGACTAAAGAGAGAGATTGTGTGTGTCAGAGAGGAAGAGAGTGAGAGAGAACATTAGATAAAGAGTTAGAGAAGTGTAAGCAAGAAAAGAGAAAGAGGGAGAACAATTAGTGAAAGTGAGAGAGGAAGGGAGCTAAGGAGGAAGGGAGTGTGACAGAGGTATAGGAAGAGAAGGAGAGTGAGGTAAGATAGAGAAAGACTGTGAGCAAGAGAAAGTGAGGGAGGGAGAATAAGAGAATGAGAGAAAGAATGATAGAATTGTGGAGAGAGAGGGACAACCAAGAAGGGAAAGTGGGAGTGATTGTGAGAAAGAGAGATGAAGAGAGCGAGGGAGTAAAAGTGAGAGTTTCAATTAAAGAGAGTGAGGAAGCGAGGAGGGGAGAGAGTGACAAAGGGAGAGAGAAATAGAGAGAATACAGAGTAGGAAAGAGAGGGTAAGAGAAGGAAGCTGGAGAGACAGAGAGCATAAAAAGGAGGAGGAAGGATGGGAGGGCGAGAAAGTAATAAACAATGAGAGAGAAAATGGAAGAAGAGAGAGAAGAGAGAGAATGAGAGGAAGGGAGAGAGTTACATTGATGGATATGGAAGATAAAGAGTGAATAAAGAGAGAGAATAGAGAGTAAGAGAACTGTCGCGAGCTAGATAAAGAAGCATAATAGAGAGTGAGACATAGTGAGAAAGGGAGAGAGCAAGAAAGAGATAGATAGAGGGCAAGAAAGAGAAAGGGGAGATAGATGGAGAGCGTTAGAGAGACTGGATAGAGAGAGGGTGGAGAGAGGGGAGAGAAAGAAAGATTTAAGAGAGAGATAGGAAGCGAGAGCAAAAGATAGCAAGATTGAGATAGGGAGAGAGATTAAGAGAATGAGTGAGGAGAAAAGGAGAGAAGGAGTTGGAGAGGGAGAGAGATTGACATAGAGATTGGTTGGAGGGGGAGGATAAGGGAGAAAGAATGAGGAAGAGTGAGACAATGGGAGAGGAAGAGTGACATAGATGTAGAGAGAGAAAAGTGAGAGATGAGGGCAAGAGAGAGGGAGTGAGAGAGAGTGATAAAGAAAATATGAGGGAGGGAGAGGGAGTCAATGAGTGAGTGTAATAAGAGCGAGAGAGGAGAATAAAGTAGGGATTGAAAGAGGGAGTGATGAAGCAGGAAAGAGAGATCCATGTGATAAAATATGAAACAATGAGATGGATATGACATAAGAGAGCAATATGTGAGAGAAACTGTGAGTGTGTAAGGGAGGGAGAGTGTGAGCGAGTGAGATAGAGGGAGGAATGGAAGAGAGTGGGAATGAGAGAGGAAGAGTGAAGGAAGAAATAGAGATAGAGTCAGAGAGATGTAGAAATGGGTAGAGAATGAGGCTTACTGGGAGAGAAAGAGGGTGAACTAGAAGAGAGAGAGAGGGAGAGAGTGGGAGTGTGCGTGAGACAAAGAAATAAGAGCGAGGAAGGGAGAGAGTGGGTGGTAGGGAATGAAACATGAAAGTTTTATAGAGAGTTAGAGAAAGATTGAGAGGAGAGTGAGGAGAGAGAGCAATAGAAGAGTGAACATGGAGTGAGAAAGAGAGAGAAATGAGGGAGTAAGAGTGAGAGTGAAACCCAAGAGAGAGGTAAAGAAGCTAGAAAGGGAGAGAGTGCAAGAGAGAAACAAAGAAAAAAGAAAGAAAAGAGTGAGTGGGAAAGAGGGAAAGAGCGAGCGATAGAGGGAGTATGAGAGAGGGAGATAAGGAGAGCAGGAGAGAGATAGGGATGAAGTAAAAGTGGGAGGGAGAGCTAGAGAGACTCAGTGAGGGAGCAAGAGAGAGAGGGAGAGAGAAAGGGTGAGAGAGAGCAATAGAGAAAGAGAGAGGAGATTGAGAGTAAGAGTGAGAGTAAAATTAAAGAGAGTGAGGGAGCCAAGAAAGGAGCGAGACAAAAAGAGAAAGTAACAGAGAAGGAATAAAGAGTGAGGTAAGAGAGAGAAAGAGAGAGAAATAGAGACTGAAATAAGGGAGAGTAGGGAAGTAATAATCAACAAGAGAGAGGAGTGGGTGAGAAAGCAAAGAGATATAGAAAGGGGGAAGGTAGAGAGAGATTGTGTGATGGATATTTGGAGAAAACGAGAGAAAAGAGAGTAAGAGAGAGCAACGAGCGAGAGAGAGAGAAACATGATGGAGAGTGAGAGACATAGTGAGTAAGAAAGAGAGAGAGAAAGGGAGAGATAGAGGGAAAGAGTAAAGAGAGTGAGAAGATAGCAAGAGATAGCAAGAAAGCTAGACAAAAAAAAGGAATAGAGAGTAAGATACATAGTAAGAAAGGGCAAGAATAAGGGATAGAGTGAGAAAGGGGGAGTTAGAGGGCAAGTGTAAGGGAGAGTGGGAGAACTGGGGAGATAGAGGGAGAGAAAGATTGAAGAGAGTGAGAGAGAGAGAGAGCATGAAAGATATAAGAGGGAGAGAGGGGAAGAGAGAGAGGAAACAATATTGAGCAAGATGGAGACAGGGAGCAAGAGGATAATGCGTAGAGAGGGGTGAGAGGGAGAGGGAGAGAGATTGAGATAGAGAGAGTGGGAGGGTGAGAAGTGAAATGGAGAGAGGCGAGAGAGAGGATGAGGGAGTGAGACAGATATAGAGAAGAGGGGTAAAAAGAAAGGAATAGAGAGAGTGAGGGAGAGCACAGTAGAAAAGAAGGAGATAGAGAGATAGAGGGAGGCTGTGAGAGAGAATATAGAGAAGAGAAAGTAAGAGAAGAGAGAAAAAGAGTGGATTGGGAGAGAGCGATGGAGAACATGAGAGGGAATGAGGGAGATTGATTAAGTGCAAGAGGAGAGAGAGAAGAGAGATAGGGGAAAGAGAGAAAGAGAGGGAAGGAGGGAGGGATTGAGATAGGAAGGGAGAGAGAGAATGAGTTAAATGCAGAGCAGGAGATGAGAGGGGGTGAGGGAGAGAGGGAGAGAAAGATTGAGATAGAGAGCATGGGAGGGAGGGTTGCAGAGGGAGAGAATGAGAGAGAAAGGATGAGAGAGAGGGCAAGAGAAAGGGAGAGGGAGAGCGAGAGAGAAATAAAGAAAAGTGGAAGTGAGAGAAAAGAGAGCAAAAGAGAGGGATGAGAGAGCGATAGAGAAAATGAGAGGGAGATAGAGTGAACGAGTGAGTGTAAGAGGAGAGAGAGGAAGAAAGAGAGGGAGGGATGGATTGAAAGAGGGAGGTATAGAGTATGAATGAGAGATGTATGAGAGAAAATAATAAATAGTGACTGAGGGAGGGAGGAAGAGATTGAGAGATGGTTGGAGAGAAAGACTGAGTATAGTGATAAGAGAGTGATAAACAAGAGCAAGGGAGAGTTTGTCAAAGAGAGCAAGAAAAGAGCAATAGAGAAAGAAAAAGTGATAAAGCATAAATAAAGAAAAGAGTTAGTGAGGAAGAGAGAGATGGACGGAGGGACTGAGAGGATGGAAGAGAGTGGGAGTGAGAGAGGAAAAGAGAGTGAAGGAAATAATGGAGGGAAGAGTGAGAGAGGTGGAGAGAGGGGGTACAGAATGAGATTTAGTGGGAGAAAAAGGAGAAAAGAGAGAAAAGGGAGCAAGGGAGAGCCTTAGAGTGAGAGAAAGAAACATAATAGAGTGTAAAACATAGAGGAGTGGAGGGAGAGAGAGGGAGAGCACGGTAAAAAGAATATATAGAGAGAAGAGGGGTAAAAAGAAAGAAATAGAGAGAGTGAGGGAGAGCACGGTAAAATGAAGGAGATAGAGAGATAGAGGGAGGTTGTGAGAGAAAATAGAGAGAAGAGAAAGTGAGAGAAGAGAGAACAAGAGAGGAATGGGAGAGAGCGATGGAGAACATGAGAGGGAAAGAGGGAGATTGATTAAGTGTAAGAGGAGAGAGAGAAGAGAGATAAGGGAAAGAGAGAAAGAGAGGGAAGTTGGGAGTGTTTGAGATAGGAAGGGAGAGTAAGAAAATGAGTTAAATTCAGAGAAGGAGATGGGGAGGGAGGTATCGAGGAGGAATGAGAGATGTATGAGAGAAAATAATAAATAATGATATGGATATGATGAGAGAGAGCAAGATGTGAGAGCAATTGAGAGATAGTGTGTAAGGAAGGAAGTGTGAAAGAGAGTGTGATAGATAGAGGGAGGGAAAGAGTGAGTAAAGAGATGGAAGAGAGAGACAGATGAAAGAGAAAAAGAGAGGGAGAGAGACTGTGTGAACGAGTGAGTGCAAGAGGAGAGAGAGAGGAAGAAAGAGAGGGATGGATGGATTGGAAGAGGGTGGTATCAAGGAGGAATGAGAGATTTATGAGAGAAAATAATAAATAATGAGATGGATATGACGAGATAGAGCAAGATATGAGAGCAATTAAGAGATATTATGTAAGGGAGGGAGTGTGAGAGAGAGTGTGACAGATAGAGGGAGAGAAAGTGTGAGTAAAGAGAGGGAAGAGAGGGAGATAGAAGAAAGAGCAAGAGAGAGAGAGACAGCGAGGGGGAAAAAGCAGACAAATGACAAAGGGAGATGAAATAGGGAGTGAGAGAGAGAGAGCAAGAGAGGAAGTTAAGATAGGGATTGAAGAGTGAGCGAAGGGAGTGAGGGAGAGGGGGTGTAAGAAAAAAATCGGGAGAGAAGAGAGACTCAGGGAAGCTAGAGCAAAAGATAGTGTGTGAGAGGTAGATAAAGGGTCTTATTGAAGGAAATATGGAGAGAGATGGAGGGAGAAAAGGCATAGCGAGAGATTGAATTAATGAAAGAGTGAGAGAGGGAGGGAGGAAGAGAGTGAGAGATGGTTTAAGAGAAAGACTGAGTAAAGTGATAAGAGAGTGATAAACAAGAGCATGGGAGAGTTTGTCAAAGAGAGCAAGAAGAGAGCAATAAATAAAGAAAAAGTGATAAAGCATAAATAGAGAAAAGAGCTAGTCTGGAAAAGTGAGTTGGACGGAGGGAGTGAGAGGGATGGAAGAGAGTGGGAGTGAGAGAGGAAAAGAGAGTGAAGGAAAATATGGAGGGAAAAGTGAGAGAGATGGAGAGAGGGGTACAGAATAAGATTTAGTGGGAGAGAAAGGGGGAAAAGAGAGAAATGGGAGCAAGAGAGAGCCTTAGAGTTGGAGAAAGAAACATAAGTGAGAGTGAGTGAGAGAGAGCGAACATAGAGCTAGAAAGAGTGAGGGAGTGAGTGTGGGAGTGAAACTAAGAGAGAGAATGAGGGAACGAGAACTGCAAAGAGTGTTAGAGATAAATAGAGAGAAGAAAGTGTGAGAGAATAGAGAGCGTGACAAAGTGAGATAAGATGTAACGTCAGAGAGGGAGAGAACGAGTGAGTAGAGAAAAGCATAAGTGAGATACGAGAGAGTAACAGAGATAAAGAAAACTTAGGGGGGAGGAGTGACTGAGTGAATGCAAGAGGAGAGGGAGAAAGGAATTAGATAGGGAGGGAAGCAAAAAAGAGAGGGAAAGAGGGATTGAGGAGGTAAGAGACATGTATGAGCAAAAATAATAAATAATGAGATGGATATAAGGGGAGAGATCAAGATGTGAGAGCAATTGAGAGAGTGTGTGAGGGAGGGGGAGTGAGAGATAGTGGAAGAGAAAGAGTGAGTAAAGAAAGAGAAGCGAAGGAGAAAAAATTATGATCAAGAGAGAGATAGAGGGGGCAAATGGGAGAAAAGAAACAACAAAGAGAGATGAAATAGAGAGTGAGAGAGAGAGCAAGAGAGGAAGTGAAGAAAGGGATAGAAGAGTGAGCGGGAAAGAGAGATGGAGAGAAGGTAAGTCAGAAATGGAGAGAGAAGAGAGACTCAAGGAAGATAGAGGAAAATATTGTGAGTGAGCGGTAGAGAGAGGGAGATATAGAGGGAGATATGGAGAGAGATGGAGGAAGAGAGGGAGTTAGAGAATAAAGAGTAAGAGAGTGAATGAGGAGTGCGATAGAAAGATATACAAGGAAAGTGGGAGAAAGTGAGATATACGGAGAGACATGGAGAGAGCGAGGGAGGGAGTGAAAGAGAGGGGGAGAAAGAAAGATATGTGTGAGAGAAGGTGAGAAATAATGAGAGAGAGTGAAGAGGTAGAGAGAGAAAGATAGAGAGAGCTAAGAGTAAGATTGAGATATAGTGAAGTAGGGAGAGAAAGAGAGAGAGTCTGTGAAATATAGAATGAGAGGAAGAGAGAATAGAGAGCAACATAAGAGAGAGAGAGAGATAATAAAGTGTGAGAGAGAGCATGAGTGGTAAAGAGAAAGCAATCTAAATATAGAGGGACCTACTCCCTATCTTAATTTCTTTCACACTCTCTATTCTCTCTTCCACTTTATCTTCCCCACTCCTATTGTCTCATCCACTTTCTCTTCCCCACTCCCTTTCTCTCTTTCATTCTCTCTTTCCTTTACTGCCACTCTTTCTCTTCCTCACTCTCTCTTCTTGTGTCTTTCACACTCCCCCACTCCCCCTAAGTTTCACTAATTCACTTTCTCTCTCTATCTTCTCCCTCTCACTTTTTTCCCTTACTACTATCTCTCTCTCTCTCTCTCACGAACACATTCTAACTTCTCCCTCTTTCTTTCTCCCTTTCCCACACCTCTCCCACCCCCTCTCCCTCCCTTCCTCTCCATCTTTGCACACTTTATCCGTCTCTCTCTCTTTTCCATATCTTTCTCTTTATACCCCTTGCTCTCTATGGCGTCCTCCCTACTATTCTTTAAACCTTATACCTTCTCTTGCTTTTCTCTCTCTCAATTTCTTTAGTTCCCATCTTTGCTCTTTTTTTATCTCTTCCCTAGCTCTACATTTTCTTCTTGCTTTTCTTCCTCTTCCCTCTTTCTCTTTCTCCCATCTCTCTCTCACTCCCTCTCCCACACTATCACCTTCTCACTCTCCATCCCTCTCTATCTTCCACTCTAACCTTTCTCAGAGTCTATATGTATATATATTCTCTCCCTCTCACAAAAAATGTGTCTTTATTTTTCTCCAATTCTCTCACTTGTTATATTCCTCTCAAATTCTCTTTCTCTATCCCTTTCTTCCTCTCTATTGCTTCCATCCCTCCTAATTTTGGATGGAGAGATAAAGCGAGAGATTTTGTTAGAAAGAGGGAAGAAGAGACGAAGGGACAAAGAGAGAAGACAGAAAGAGAAATAGAAGAGAAAGAGTTAGAGAAAAGTGAGAAATAATAGAGAAAGAGAAAGCAAATAAATAGTGAGAAAGAGAGAGGTAAGAGAGGGAAAGAGAGAGAAACAAAGAACGAAATAAAGGATGGAGGATAAGTAATAAACAATAAGAGGGAAGAGTGGGTGAGAAAGCAAAGAGATGGCGAATGAGAGAAAGGTAGAGAGAATGAGTGATGGATATAGGGAGACAAAAGGAGAGAAAAGTGATGAAGAGAGAGTAATGAGTGAGAGAGAGAAACATGGTGGAGAGTGAGAGACATGTGAGAAGGGAAGAGAGGGAGAAAGAGAGATAGAGGGAATGAGTAAAGAGAGTGAGAAGATAGCAAGAGATAGTTAGAGCGCGCGAGAGCGAAAAAGAATAGAGAGTGAGAGACATAGTAAGAATATGAGAAAGTAAGAAAATAGAGATATAGGGCAAGAGTAAGGGAGGGAGTGAGAACTGGAAGGTAGAGGGATAGAGTGAGAGATTGAAGATAGTGAGAAGAGAGAGCATGAAAGATTTAGGAAGGAGAGGGGAAGTGAGAGAGGAAATGATGTTGAGCAAGATGGAGATAGGGAGCAAGAGGGCAGTGGGTGGAAAGGGAGAGAGATTAAGACAGAGAGAGTGGGAGGGTGAGAAGTGGGATGGAGAGAGGGGAAAGAAAGGATGAGGGAGAGTGTGAGAGATATAAAGGGAAGAGAAAGTCAGAGAAGAGGGGTAAAAAGAAAGAAATAAAGAGATTGACGGAGAGCATGAGTGGTAAAAAGAAACAGATAGAGAGAAGAGGGAGGCTATGAGAGAGAAATAGAGATAACAGATAGTGAGAGAAGAGAGAGCAAGAGAGGAATGGGAGAGAGTGATGAATAAAATGAGAGGGAATGAGGGAGATTGAATAAGTGCAATATGAGAGAGAGAGAAGAGTGATAAAGGAAGGGAGAAAAAGAGGGAAGAAGGGTGGGATTGAGATAGAGAGGGAGAGTAAAAGAATGAGTTGAAAGGAGAGGAGAGAGGGAGATGGAGAGGGAGTGAGGGAGAGAGATGGAGAGAGATTGAGATAGAGAGCGTGGGATGGTGGGTAGCAAAGGGAGAGAATGAGAGAGAGAGAGGGCGAGAGAAATGAAGAGGAAGAGCGAGAGAGAAATAGAGAAAAGTGAAAGTGAGAGAAAAGGGAACAAGAGAGAGGGAATAAGAGAGAATGATAGAGAAAAAGTTAGGGAGAGATAGGGAGTGAACGAGTGAGTGCAAGAGGAGAGAGAGGGAGTGGTGGATTGAAAAAGGAGGTTTTGAGGACAAAGGAGAGATGTACGAGATAAAATAATAAATAATGAGATTAATATGAATAGAGAGAGCAAGATGTGAGAGCAATTGAAAAATAGTGTATGAGGGAGGGTGTTTGAGAGAGTGTGTGATCGATTGAGGTAGAGAAAGAGTGAGTAAAGAGAAGGAAGAGAGGGAGATAGAAGAAAGAGCAAGAGAGACATAGAGCGAAAAAAGTGAGCATACAAATAACAAAGACAAATGAAATAGAGAGTGGAGAGAGAGAGAGCAAGAGAGCGAGTTAAGATAGAGATTGTAGAGTGGAGCGAAGGGAGGAAGTGAGAGAGGGTAAGGCAGAAATCAAGAGAGAAGAGTGTCTCAGGGAAGATAGAGCAAATGATTGTGAGTGAGAGGTAGATAGAGGGTGATATTGAGGGAAATATGGAGAGAGAGGGAGGGAGAAAATACATAGTGAGAGACTGAATTAATGAAAGAGGGGAAGAGGGAGGGAGGAAGAGAGTGAGAGATGGTTAGAGAGAATGAGTGAGTAAAATGATAAGAGAGTGATAAATAAGATCACGTGAGAGTGTGTCAAAAAGAGAAAGATGAGAGAAATAGAGAAAGAAAAAGTGATAATGCATAAATAAAGAAAAGAGCGAAAAGGAAGGGAGGGAGGAAGAGAGAGATGGATGGAGTAAGATGGATGGAAGAGAGTGGGAGTGAGAAAGGAAGAGGGAGCGAAGGAATAAATGGAGAGAGAGTGTGAGAGATGGAGAGAAGGGGTACAGAGTGAGGTTTAGTGGGAGAGAAAAGTGGGATGAATTGGAAGAGAGTGAGAGGGCGAGAGGGGTAGAGTGTTTGAGAGCATGAAAGAGAGAGAGAGAGAGAGAGAGAGGGAGAGTGGAGAAGGAATGAAGGGAGTGGGGAAGAGTAAGAGAGAAATATTGAGAGCGGACAGAGGAGCCAGCACTATAGAAGAGAGAGTAAGTTATCGGCATATTTTTAGGTTGAGTGTTGTATTTTAAAAAGGGGTCGCCTACAGAAGTTGTCGGTGTATTTTAAATTTTAAATTTAATTTAAATATATATATAATTTGAAAAGTAGCATTTGATTTTGAAAATAATTTTAAGTTTGAAAATGTTAAGATATGAAATCAAACCAATCTCACATCCCAAATAGTTTATATAAGCGAGCGCCGCATCACAAACTGTGTATCTATCCCAAGGAATAGACACACTGCTTAATGATGGGGCTCGATTAAATAAACTAGAAGATTTGTGACATTCTTTTGGTCTGCAAACCAATTTTATAAGCCGACAAATTTCCCCTACTTAATATAATGGAATTCAGCAGGGTTTATATTACCTGGGTTCTTAAAGTTCCCTATAAGGGCAAGCCACTATAGTTAATTACATCTCAAATAACTGAATCATTTAGGAAAACACTCGATAATGATCAGTGGTTTTGCTCTCAAGAATTTCAAAGTTTAAGATTTCAAAGAATTTGATTTTGGAAATTTCAATAGGGAATGGATCAAATTTGAAACGGTTTATTTTGAGAATCTAAAGAAGAGAAGTAGGGGATGTCACAGACCCGAAGCGAAGTTTGGTGACCTCCCAACTATCCTATGGTTTGGCTTTAATTTGAGAGAATTATTTAATGTTCAATCCTGCCAATTTTTGTTAATTAGGACTTATATTTGTATGACATAATCACACAAATAACTTCGAAGATGTGAGGTTTTATGTCGTACCAAATGACTACCTCGGAGTCCTAAGACCGGTTAGGGCTTAATTTGCATAATATGATTATGCAAATGCCTAACAAAAAGCTGAGGATTTATGTTGCACTAGGAAAACTACCTCAAAATCCTATGGCTTGGTTATTTAATTCTAAGAAAGGTTTTGCTGAAGTAAACCCAAGTTTTGCTGATGAAGATGGGCGTGCTGCCAACTATGCTCCAAGCTCCTTGTTGTTGCAGAGATTTAGTTTTAGAAAGTAGCAATCAATAGATGAGAGAAGTGTTTTGGTTTAGAGAGGTTGAAAATTGAGATGGCTTAGTATTTTAATTAAAACAACTCTTAAAGTTGATTAAGCAAAACTGATTAAGATCCCACGGTTCTGTTATCCTGGCACCGCTATTTCATCAGATTCACTTAGTCCAAATGAGTTTGCTAAACTCAACTGAATGAGTTCCACACCTTCATTTAGACCGTGGAAAATTCGTTAGCAACACATTGGTTACATCATCCGAGGGATTCCCGATCATCCAATGAGAAGTTTTAATTTTAGTTGTAATTGCAGTTTCATTTTTGTTGGTGATTAAATTTTGAGTTGTTTAAACATGCTGGTTTCAATCATTTTCATGCATTTATAAGTACAAGAAAGTAATTCATTTAATAAATTTCTAAATATAAATTGCAAATAACTTAAATGCGTACACGGTGGGCATTCCAGTCATTTTTACCTGTACTTAAAACACATTTTAAGACATTTATATATATGCAGCAAATACCTAGGTAAAGCTAAGGAAATGTTATGGTTGTCTACCAAAAGCTTAAACCTATTGCTAATCAATTCCTATGACGTCTAGGTTCTTCTGCTTTATGGATGAATTTCTTCACCAAAGAACAATGAAGTCTCACTGTTCTTTTTAAAGCATCCCATCAAGTTAGAGAAGTGTTCAGAATTGAATTCTGAACAACTTCTTAAACATTGTAGGGATTATTTTGAGTTCAGATAGTTTCATTGTGGTGGTGAATCAATCACCCAGGCTTAGTTTGGATTTTGACTCTTGCTCAGTGAATTAGGATGTTTTATTATCCTTGTGAGTAAGGTGACATTTTCATTTAATGCTTCATTTAAAAATTCTGATAATGAAAGCCTTTAAGGGAAAGTTAGTTCATTAAAGATTTAATTGTTCTTAATTTAAAGTTCAAATTGATGATTTAAAGTGATTTAGTTTAGTTATAATATTTTGATTAATTATTTTAAGTTTGGAATAGTGTTCAAGTTGTTTAATTTAGTTAAGTTTTATCATATCAGAAAATCTTAACTTTTTAGGTTCATTTTGACTATTTTAAATTGTTTTAGTTTTCTTTGATTATACCCTTGTAATTTATGAATTATTTTAGATTAACTTTGATGTTTTAAATTTATTTTTAATTTAGGTTTTAAAAAATTAGTTTTGATATTTTTAAGTTTCTTTCAATTTGATCTTCTTACTTCAAATTGGTTTTAATGTTTTAAGTTTTTGTTTGATTATGCAATTTTTTTAGATTATCTTCCTTTCATTAGTTTCAATTATCATTTTAGAGCTCCTTTAATTGATATTTAAATAAAGTTTGATCAAATTATTGATTAGGGATTCAAATTTAAAGAATTAGAATTCTCTTATATTACATCCCTTAATCTTAATCATTCAAGCTTTAATTAATCTTCCAAATTTCATGTGATTTAATTAATGTTTCTTCTTTAATGTTTAAGGTGGTTTAATGAGTTTCTACCACTTAAATTCCCTATTTTTCAATCATCCAAATGGAAAGTTATGATCAAATATTTTACCCTTCCCTTTGGTTAAGCCTAAAGATTAATTAATGGTTAAAACCTTTTAATTACCTTAATGCCCTCTTAAGCTTATTCATCTCATAATTTATCAAATTAAGCTCAAATGAGCTTGAAATTTTTATGTCACCTCACCCACATGTCAATTAAGACATTAGAGGATAAAATGTGATTTTTTTCAATTTTAATTTAATTTATATAATAATTTTAAAGGAAAATAAGGATTTTCAATGAAAATTTCATGACATGACCAAGAGGAAGTTTCTATCCTTAGGAAAATTATGAGAGGTTTCTATTGACTAAAGGATCACTTGGACCAATTTTGGTGATTTTTTGAATTATATTTTATTTATTATAATTATTTTAAATTTTGGAGTATTAATTAATTATAAAATAAAATTAGAGTGGAAAAATGGGTTTTATATTTTTCTTAAATCCCTCTGATCCCAAGGGACTCAAAGAACCAAATTTTATAATTTTTTGTTTTTTATTTAAGTTTTTAGAATTATTTTAGTGAAAAGGTTGAAAAATCCATTTTTAACATTAAAAATTGACTTAAGCCTTTAAAATTCAATATTTTTACTTAGAGACTTGGAAAAAATTTTTGGTTGGTTTCTAAGTGATTAGGAGACCAAATATGACATTTTTATGAATTTTAATATTTTTGTGATTTTTATAATTTTTTAATTATTAAAATAATAAAAGTTAGGTTAAAAATGAAATTTTTAGCAAAAATCCAATTTTAATTTTCTTAGACTCCTCCGATATCAGAGAGTCTTCAAAATCAATTTAGTGAATTTTTGAAATGTATTTTGAGTTTTATGAATTTTTTAATTTTAAGTTTGGCTATGTTACTTAGAAAATCCATTTAATGGGTTAAACCATTTTTAATTAATTTCAAACTTTTTATGGAGGTTTTTATTATCCTACATGACGAGTGGAGAATTGAATTCAAATTATTTTGATTTTTAATTTGCCTTAATTAAATCAAAGTTGGTTTTAGGTCAAGTGAACCATTAGGGTCATTTACAATGTTTTAATTCATGAGATAAGGGAACCTACCCTACTTTTCCTAGAATTTTCTAAATAGTATGCTAATTATTAGAAGTACAATACCAAAACAGGCATAAAAACTTGAAAAATAGATAACTTGCCACGGACATAGCCTCTAGCCTTGGAAAATTCAGTGAATGTTCCCAAGATCAGAGGCTACAAATGCCCTATGGTCTCATGTCATGGTGAATTGTGTGTGAGTGGAGAATTAAAATACTCAAATCAATATTAAAATCATTAAAAATTAAATAATCAACCAAATAACTTGATTTCTTTTCCACATTATTCTCCTCTTTTCACAGAGCAAGACGGTATTTTTATTTTAATTTTGTGATTTTTTATGCAAAAATATGCATTTTTAATGTTCTGGATAATTAAATAAATAGGAAAAAAGGGGATTTTCCTACTTAAACCAGTAAGTGCTGACTGGATCCTGCGACGGATAAAAAGCACATGCGGCGCGGTTTGATTCGGTACCGCCATCTGACTCGGCAGCCATGCATCTAGCTGTTCACGTTCCACCCCTCCATCCGGCTTGATCCTGGCCATCCATCTGATGCACGCACGATCCGACGGTATCCGTTCATCGTCCCAACTGGTGTGAGCCGAGAGCCGTCCACCTTCTAGCCCTAATATCTCACTCGATACTCCACCAAATCGAGTGCGGTTTCTTCCTACATGCTCGTCTAGCCTAGGGTCTATCCATACGGATAACACGCATTGAAAACAAGCTGAAAAAATGGAGAATCCATGAAAGCTCGGGAAGAAGAAGAGCTCAATACCTTTGCTCTGAGAAGTGAAGCTTCGATCAGAGGTGCTCGACACGTTCGTTGGAGTCCCAGGAGGCTATGGATTGAGGCTCGAGTGCTGGTGAAATTCCTAGGTATGACTTCGTCCAAGTCCGATTGCGAGCTCTAGTCGATAGAAGAGATGGCTGGCCAAGTGAAGGGGCTTTCACTGGGGAACTTCCTCTCTACCTTTGGTGAAGGTGTGGGAAAAGTTAATTTGGTTTCTGTGGAGATTCAAGGGATGTCCTATTTTCTGGCCTGAGATTGAGCTCAGAAATTGGGCTCAATCAGTGGGAATTAGGGCAGGAATGCAATGAGGTCGAGCTTTTCTTGGCTGGGAGGAGCTCTGGGAGCAATTTGGAAGGGTTTCTTTGAAGAAAATTTCAGCACCTTTTCATGGCCGAAAGGGGGTGCTTATATGGCCAGAGCCATAGGGCTGAGCTGGGGATCAATTGGTGGGTGGATTCTGTTGCTTAGGTGGAGGGCAGAAGGGCCCCAGTGACAATTTTGGCTGAGGTGGCCAATAGGTGGAGTTTGGGTGTGTTTCACTTGGTGGTAGCTCTCGGTTTTGACTCACTCCGGTGACTAGGCTGGTCGATAAGGACAAGGGAGCTGGCCCCTGAAGTCAGGTGAGTCAGGGAGAAGTTTAATGGTGATTAACAGTTGTGGGGAGGTTTTGACCCTTGGTCCATGGCTCAGTTAACATGGGTTAGGTGGATCTAGGGTGGTTCCTAGGGTTCAAATGGTGGTTGTGGAAAGGTTGGTTTAGCCACATTTGGTTCAATTTGGTTAGGTTAGGCCATAGGTTCAATTTGGTCCATTTGGGTTTAGGTAGGGCTAACTTGAGTTTGGGTTTGATTTAGGTCCAAGTGTCTTGAGCAACATTGTGTAAATGATTGCCATGAAGAACTTTCATGAAGACATGGAAAGGTTTTGAGTTCAATTGAAAGGTCAATTTGGTGGATTTTGGGATTTTGGTTAATTTGGGCAAGGTTGGATCAACTTGGGTCCAAGTTGGGTTAAGGTGAGGTTTGGACCCAATTGAAAGTTTCAAATGGTTTAGGGGAATGTATTGAAGTGTTCCTAACATCAATTGGGAGGAAGTTTTAGGCTTAGGCCAATCAATTTGGTAGATTTAGGGCATGAATTCAATTTAGGTTTTAAAATGGATGTTTTGGTTTTCAAATGGTTTTAGGCTAAGCTTCGGCTCAAATTGGGACAATTTAATGTTGCATGGGTTTCTTAGGAGTGTCATGTAAGGTTTAGGATTGAAATTTGGAAGGAAAAAGTTGACATTAGGTTAATTGGGAGATTTTGGATTAAATTGGCAAAATTGAGGATTTAGGTTTCAAATGGAATTGAACTCAAATGTGAATCAATTTGGGCTTAGATTTGATTTGGATTGGTATTGGGGATATTGAATTAAAGTTTATAATTGAATTTGGGTAAAATTGAGGTCAAATGGGTTGGTTTGGTTTGACATTGGGTCCATTTAGGTTAAAAATGGGTCAAATTGGGGGTTTTGATAAAATTTGGTCAAATTGGCAAAATTGGCTTATGGTGTAGTTGAAAAAAATGAAATTGGAAATATTTAGGATTTTTTGGAATTTTCTGGGAATTTTTGGAATTTTTGGAATTTTGGGCCAAAAGGGGTATTTTGGGTATTTGGAGGTTATTTGGAGTGTATTGGGGTATTTTGGTGGAATTAAGAGGTGGGAATTGTTTTAAAATGATTTTTAGGATTTTTGGAAATTTTGGATAATATTTTGGGAAATTTTGGAGTTTTTTGGTAGTTGTAGGGGTAATTTAGGTAATTTTAGGTAGGTTTAAGGAACAAATGTCAAAATCAGAAATTTTAGCAAAATGGAATTTGGGTATGGTTGATTGGAGTGGAATGGTTTAGATTGAGCCATGGACTAATGGTAATGTTTATTTTGAACATCTCATAGGTTGTTCCTAACCCTCTTAGCCAAGGGGCTAGAGGTTTAGACCCATGCATATGAGTGCTCTAATGAACCAGGGGTCAGGATTGGGTAGGAATGTTTTAGGTTTTAGGATGTGTGTAGGAGTGTAGTGTGTGCCAGCTAGACCCCACCAAGACCAGGCCACCTAGGGCAGTCCTAAGGCTTGAACATCCTATAGGAACTCATCTTTGTCTTCCTGCACATTGGTCTTAACCTTCCAAGTGACTTGGAGGTTAATGACCATCTATGTAGGATTCCAAAGAGAATCAAGATTTGGTTTGAATTTCTAAAAGGTGGGTTCCATCTCTAGTCTTCTAGGATAGTCATGGAGAAGTCCTATGGCTAAATCCTAAGCACTAAAAGGAAAAAAGACCTCACCAAAAATGAGGTCAACATAAGTGACAAAGAGTGAACATGGAGTGAGAAAGAGAGAGGGAATGAGGGAGTATGTGTAAGAGCGAAGCTGAAGAGATAGGAAGAGGTAACGAGAAAGGGAGAGTGGGAGAGAGAAATGGAGAGAAGAGAGGGTGAGGAAAGAGAGAGAAGGAGAGAGAGGGTGAGCGAACGAGAGAGGGATCAAGAGACAGGGAGATAAGGAGAGTAAGAGAAAGAGAGGGATGAAAGGAGTGAAAGATAAAGGGAGAGCAAGAGAGTGGCAGTGAGGGTTAAAGTGAGTGTGAAAAAAGAGATAGAAGAGAGGGCGACAGAGATATGAAAAGGGGTGGAACAGAGAGTGAGAGATAGAATGAGAGAGTGAGTAAGAAAGAGAGATAGAAGGAGGTATTGAGAGAGAGTACGAAAGAGAAAGGAAGAGAGAGTGGAAAGGACAGTAAGTGAGATGGAAGATTGAGAGAAGATCAAGCAAGGGTAAGTGAGTGAGGGGGAGACAGAGAGGGAGTGAGGAAGAGAAGAGATAAAATGAGAGAGGGAAGCATAGAAGCAAGAGAAAGAGGAGAGAGAAAGTGGGGGATGGAGTGACAGAATATAAGAGAAATGAAAGAAGAGAGAGAAACTAAGAAGTGTGTAAAAGAGATTATAAGACATAAATAGAGAATAGAGTGTGAGAAAGAGAGAGATTGCGAGAATATAATAAAGAAAGGGATAAAAAGAGTGAGAGAGAAAAACAAAATGTTAACAAAGACTGAGAAAAAGAGTGAGAAATGGAGCTAACGAGAGTGAGACGAAGAGAGATTGAGAGAGATTGACTTTGTGTAAGAGTGTGTGAGATGGAGAGAGAAGAGTGCGCTACATGAAGGAGACCTAGAGAGCAGGAGTGAAAATGAAGCTGAAGAAATAAAGTGGGGGAATAGAGATTAAGAGAAAGGCTACAAGAGATAATGATAGATGGAGCAAGAGAGAGAGGGTTTGGCAGGGAGGAAGTGAGACAGAGAGAGGGAGAGAGAGGGCAAGAGAGAAAGAAAGAGAGAAGAGAGTGAGGGATTAAGAATGAGAGTGAAATTGAAGAGAGTGAGGGAGCCATGAAGGTAGAGAGAGACAAAAATAGAGAAATAGAGAAAGAGTAGAGTGTGAGGTAAGCGAGGGAGAGGGAGTGAAGTAAGGGGAGGAGTGGAAGTAAATAACAATAAGAGAGAAGAGGGGGTGAGAAAAAGAAGAAATAGAAAATGAGGGAATGTAGAGAGATAGAGTGATGGAAATAAGGAGATAATGAGTAATTAAAGAAAGAAAAGAGAGCAAGAGAGAACAAGTGAGCGAGAGAGAGAATCAAAAGAGAAAGTGAGAAACATAGTAAGAAATGGAGAGAGCTAAAAAGACAGATAGAAGACAAGAGTAAATGGAGAAAAATCTCTCTTTTCTTCTACATCCCTCCCTTTTTCACTCCTTCCTTCCCTCTATTTCTCCCTCTCTCCCTATCTAACTTACCTCTCTCTCCTCTTGCACTTATTCACCACCCCTCCCTCCCTCGCTTTCTCACTATTACTCTCTCATTCCATTTCTGTCTCACCCTCTCTCCTCTCCCTCCCACTCACTCTTCAATCCTTATGTTCTTCACTCCCTCGCATGCTCTATCTCTCACTCTCTATTTCATCTCTCTTTACTATTTTCTTGCTCTCTTTTCTCCCCCTCTATCTCTCTCTCTTGATCTTCTTCTAGACCCTTTCTTCTCTCTCTTTACTAACTCCATCTATCTCTCTCACTCTCTCTCCCTCACACACTCTCTCTTAGTTTCTCTCACATCTTGCTGTCTCCCCTCTTATCCATCTCATTATTTCTTATTTTCTCTCATAGATCCTTATACCCTCCTCCATCACTCCCCCTT
The DNA here is from genome assembly GCA_022702705.1 of Papilionanthe hookeriana x Papilionanthe teres. Lineage (NCBI taxonomy): Eukaryota > Viridiplantae > Streptophyta > Magnoliopsida > Asparagales > Orchidaceae > Papilionanthe > Papilionanthe hookeriana x Papilionanthe teres. The sequence continues at coordinate 22,615 of JAKZJZ010001758.1, forward strand.
TCAATCCCCACTTCCCTCTATTTCTCATATTCCACCCTCTCTCTCCCTCTTACTCTCCATAGCTACCTTTCTCACTCATTCTTACATCCTCTCTTACTTTCTTGTTATTTCTTTTTCTCCAATCTCTCTTGCACCAACTCACTCTATTCCCTCTCTTTACTCGTTACTTCTTTACCTCTGTCTCTCACTCTCAATCCCTCACACACATTCTCTCAATTGCTCCAAAATCTTGCTCTCTCTCCCCATATCCATGTCATTATTTCTTATTTTCTCTCATACGACTCTCTTTCCTCCTCGATCCACCCCTTATTCACTCCCTCATTCCCTCTTTTCTCCCTGCTCTCCCTATCTAACTCATCTCCCTATCTACTTGTTGCACTCACTCATTCGACTCCTTCCCCTTCCCTCTTATTTTCTCCATCACACTCTCATTCCCTCTCTCTCGCTCTCTCTTTTCTCACTTTCACTTGTCTATATTTCTCTCTCTTATTTTCTCCCTTCGCTGCCCTCTCTCTCCCTCTCTCTATCTCAATATTTTCCTCTCTCACTCCCTCTCTCCTTCTCCATCTCTCTCTTTTCTTCTCTTTTTTTCACTCATTCTCCTACTCTCGCTTCCTATCCGAATCTTGCTCACAATTTTTTACGCTCATTTCCTCTCTCGCTTCCTATCTCTCTCTCTCTCTCTTAAATCTTCCTTTCTCTCTCTCCCTACCTTTCTCACTCTATCTATTACTCTTGCCATCTATTCCTCTCTTTCTTACTCTATCCCTTTCTTACTCTGCCTCTCACTTTCTATTATGTTTCTCTCTCTCATTCTCTTTTGCTCTCTTTTCTCTCTCTTCACTTATCTTCCTATATCCATCACTCTAACTCTCTATCCCTTCCTCTCATTCTCTCTCTTCTCTCTCTCAACCCCTCTTATTTGTCATTGTTTATTATTTTCTCTCCTTCCCTCTGACTTTCTCTCCCTCTCTCCTTATTTTGCTATCTTTTCTCTCTAGCTCCCTCTCTCTCTCCATTAACTCTTTACTCAGTCTTTCATCCTATATCTATCACTCTAACTCTCTCTCCCTTCCTCTCATTCTGCCTCTCTTCTATCTCTCTCACCCCCTCTTCTCTGTAATTGTTTATTACATTCTCCATTTCTATCTCTCTTTCCATCTCTTTCCACACTTTCCATTCTTTCTCTATTTCTTTCTCACTTTTTTTCTTTCTCCATTCCACGCTCCTTACTCTCCTTAATTTGTCTCACACTTAATCCCTCAATAGCCTTTTCTCTCTTTCTCTCTTGTACTCTCTCTCCCTTTCTCTCTCCTTTTCTCTCTCTCACTTTGCCTCCCAATTTATCTCTCTCTTTCTCCTTTTCAACTACTCTCCCATCACCCACTCTTTCTCCTCAGCCTCACTGTCACCCTACTAGCTCTCTTTATCTCTTTTGCAGTCTCTGTCCTCTCTTCCACATTCTATCGCTATCTCACGCACACTCTTTATTCTCTGTCAACTTCTCTCTTACTCTTCTCACACATCTTCCTATATACCTCTAATCTTTTTCTCTATTTCTCTCACCTCCCTCTTTCGTCACTCTCTAACATTGTCTCCCACTTTCGCTTCCCGACTATCTCTCTTTTCCCCATCTCCCTCTCATCGTCTCTCTCATTTTCTTATTCTCCCTCCCTTTGACATAATCACTCTTTCACTATCTTGGCTCATTCTCCTTCTCTCCCTATATCTTTTTAACTCTCACTTCGAGGGAGGAAGAGAGGAGAGAGAGTGAGAGAGAAATAGAGATAGAAAAGAGGGTTAAGAAAGCAAGAGATATGTAACAAAGAGCAAGAAAGGGACAGAAGTAAGAGAATAAATATAGACATAAAAGATGGAGAGCAAGAGAGATTGTGTGTGAGTGTGTGAGAGGACAAGAGATTGAGAGAGAAACTTAAGAGAAAGAATTAGAGAAGTGTGAGCAATAAAAACGAAAAAAAAGAGAACATAAATAGCGAAAATGAGTGAGGAAGGAAGAGAAGGAGGAAGTGAGAGTGTGAGAGATAAAGGGAGAGAAGGAGAATGAGGGAAGTTAGAGAAAGAGATAGTGACAAGAAAGAGAGAGGGGGAAGAATAAGAGATTGCTAGAGAGAATGAGAGAGAGATGGAGAGGAGAGCCAAGAATGGAAGTGGGAGAGAGCGTAAGAGAGAAAAAGGAAGGAGGGAAGTGAGAGAAATAGATAAAGAGAGCGGGGGATATACGAAGGAAAAGAATGAGAAGAGTAACATAAATATTGAAAGAAAATAAAGATTGCGAGCGTATAACGATATAAAGTGGAAGAGAGAATAGAGAGTGTGAAAGAGATAAAGAGAGGGAGTATGAATGACT
>JAKZJZ010001759.1:0-24978 GCA_022702705.1 Papilionanthe hookeriana x Papilionanthe teres
TCTTCTATTGCTCTCTCTCCTCGCTCTCCTCTCAATCTTTCTCTCACTCTCTCCCAAACTTTCATGTTTCATTCCTTACCTCCCACTCTCTCCCTTCCTCGCTCTTATTTCTCTGTCTCACGCACTTTGCCCCTCTCTCCCTCTCACTCTATCTCTATTTCTTCCTTCACTCTCTCTTTCTCTCTCATTGCCACTCTCTTCCATTCCTCTGACTACCTTCGTCAACCTCTCTCATTCTCACTCTCGCCCTTTCCGCTCTTTTTCTTTGTTTATGCTTTATCACTATTTCTTCATCTATTTCTCTCTCTCTTTCTCTCTCACACACTCTCTCTATTGCTCTCTTTCATCACTCTCTTTCATCACTCTCTTTCATTACTCAATCTATCACTCTCTTCCTCCCTCCCACTCTCCCTCTTTCATTTATTCATTGTCTCTCTCTAGCCCTCCTCCTCTCTTTCCATATCTCACACTATGTCTCCCTCTCTGCCTTTCACTCACTATCATTTGTTCTATCTTCTCAGAATCTCTTTTCTCTCTTTATTTCTTCCTTACACTCTCTCCCTCCTGCTCTCTCTTCAATCACTCCCTCCCAAACTCTCTCTCTCTGTCTCACTCCCTCCTAAACTCTCTCTCTCTCCCTCTCTCTCTCTCTCTCTCACTCCCTCCCTCCCAAACACTCTCTCTATTTCTATATATATCATTATATGTTGCCCCCTTTCTCTTAACCACCTCCCAAACCCTCTCTCTCACTCTCTTCCCCAACTTTCTTTCTTCAGCTTCACTTTCACTCTTACTCCCTCACTTTATCTCATTCACAATCTCTACTCTCTCTTCCTTTTTCTATTGTTATCTCACTCTCACTCTATATTCTCTCTTACCTTCTCCTTACTCCCTTACTTTTTCTTTTCTCTCTATTTCTGTCTCTATTTCTTGGTCCCTTCTCCCTTTATTCAATTTAAATTTCACTCTTACTTTCTCTCTCCCTTTCTCACTCTATATTCTCTCTCTCTTTTCCTCTCTATCTTACTCTCTTATGTTACTCTATTCTCCTCTCCCCTTACTCTTTCTCTGTCTATCTCATGCTCTATCTCACTCTCCCTTTTTCGCGCTCTCTCTCCCTCCCACTATCTCTCACACTCTCTTCTCTCCCTCTGTCTATCTTTCTCACACACAAGAACTCTCTCTTTCTCTACCTTTTTCCCTCCCCGCTCTCCCTCTCTCCATCTCCCCATCACTCCCCTCCTCTCTCTCTCACTCATTCGCTTCTTCGCCTTCCATCTTGCACACTTTTTTACACATTATTCTCTCACTCTTTCTTACTATATATTTTATTCCTCTCCCTTCTATGAATTTTTCTCTGCCTCTATCCTCCACTCTCTCATTCTCTCAATCTTTTTCTTGCTCTCCCGCTCTTTCATTCTCATGCTCCTCTATGTGTCTGTTATGTCACTCTCTTCTCTGACTCTGTCATTCGCTCTTTCTCACTCCATCTCTCAATCCCTCTCTCACTCAATCTCTCTTTCCTCACGCCTCACTTTTTGCTCTTTATTTCTCACTCATTTTACTTACACTCTTTCCATTCTCTCTCTATCTATCTTTATCTCTATCTCTATATCGTTTGTCCCTCTCTTCATTCTCCATTTAACTTTCTCTCCCATTTTGCCTCTATCTCCCTCACTCTCCACCTCCTGTTCTCATACTTTCCCTCACTCTCTCTTCTTAACATGTTCTCACTTACACTCCCTCGCTTTATCTCTCTCTTCAATTATACATATCCTCTCACACTTTCTCTCCCTCTATCCACCACATCTCTCTACCCTCTCCCTTCTCGCTCTCCCACTCTCACTCTCTCCCTTGCTCCCCCTCTCTCTCACTCTCTATTTCACCTTCATTATTGCATTGTTGCTTAATCCCTCCCTCTCTCTCTCTTATGTCGCTCTTTCTTTTCATTACGCCTCTATCTTCACTCTCAACTCTTTTTCTTCTTCTATCTTTCTCTCTCTCCCTCCCTCCCTCTCTCCCTCTCTTTCAATCCTTCTCTCTTCTCACCCTTTTCTCCTAATCTCTCTCTAATTATTTCTTAATTTTCTCTCACACTTCACTCTCTCCCTCACTCCCTTCCTCCCTCTTCCCTCTCTCTTTATCTTCATATCTCTCACTCTCTATCTATTTCTCATTCTTCTGCTCCCTTTCTTGCTCTCTTGCTCTTTCTTCCTTCACTCTCTCTTCTATCTCTATTTCTCTTTCACTCTCTCGTCTCTCTCACTCCCTCTCTTTAATTACTCTCTCTTACTCACTCTTTATTCTCTCTCTTTGTCTTACTCTCTCCTCTCACTCTTTTGCTCTATATCCTGCACACACTCTCTCTCCTCTCTTACTTATTTCCCCATCCCTCACCTACCTCCCCCTATTCTCTCACTCACTCTATCTTCCACTCTTTCAAAACTCTCTCCCTCTACCTCCCACTCTCCCTTTCCATCTCTCGCTAGCTCTCTATTTGCTCTCTCTTTCCTGCTCTCTTTAAACCCTTCATTCCCTTCTTATTTCTCTCTTTCTCACTCACTTTCTCCCTCTCATTCTCTATTCCATCTCTTTTTATCTCTCTTGCTCTCTCTTTCTCACTCCCAAAGTCTTACCCCATTTAGATCTTCCTCATGTAGTGCAATCTTTTCTCTCCGTCTCACACACTCATACATGCTCTCACTCTCTCTCAATCTCTCTCCCTCTCACCCTCATTAGCTTCGTTTCTTATCTATCTCTTTGTTTTTATTTTATTTTTTCTCTCACTCTTTTTATCCCTTCTCTATTATATTCTCCTACTCTCTCTCTTTATATTCTCTTTTTATAACTTATACTCTCTTCTACACACTCCTTTGTTGATCTCTCTTATTTCATTTCTCTTACATTTTTTCACTCCATCCCCCACTTCCTCTCTCCTCTCTCATTTTATCTCTTCTCTTCCTCTCTTTCTCTCCCTGCCATTATCCCTCTCCATCTCGTTCTCTCTCTCAACAATCTTCTATTCTCCCTCACCTTTACTCCTCACTCACTTACTCGATCTTGTCTCAGTCTGTCTTCTCAGTCACTGTCCCTTCCACTCTCTCTTCCTTTCTCTTTCCTGCTCTCTCTTTAAACCCTCTCAATACCTCCTTCTATATCTCTTTCTTACTCACACTCTCCTTTCTCTCTCACTCTCTGTTCCACCTCTTTTCATCTCTCTCGCCCTCTCTTCTGTCTCTCTTTTCACACTCAGTTTAACCCTCACCGCCACTCTCTCGCTCTGCCTCCCTCTTTCACTCCCTTCATCCCTCTCTTTCTCCTGCTCTCCTTATCTCCCTGACTCTTGCTCCCTCTCTCGCTTGCTCACCCTCTCCCACTCTCCTGCACTCTCTTCCCTCACCCTCTCTTCTCTCCATTTCTCTCTCACACACTCCCCTTCTCATTCTCTCTTGCTTTCTCTTCAGTTTCACTCTCACACATACTCCTTCATTCCCTCTCTCATTCTCGCTCCATGTTCACTCTCTTCGCTTACTCTCTCTTCTACTGCGCTCTCTCCTCTCTCTACTATCAATCTTTCTCTCGTACTCTCCCCCACTCCATTCATTCCTTCCCTCCCTCTCTCTCCCTCTCTCCCTCTCTTGCTCTCTCTTTCTCTCACACACACAATCTCTCCTTCTCTCCCTCTCAATCTCTTCCAATTCAACCCCTCACTCTCCCATGAACTCTCATTTTGTACCCCCTCTCTCCATCTCTCTCACTCTCTCTCCATATCTTCCTTCACACTCTCTTCCTCTCTCACTCCCACTCTCTTCCATCCCGCTCACTCCCTCTGCCCATCTCTCTCTTCCTCACTCACTCTTTTCTCTATTTATACTTTATTACTTTTACTTTTCTATTGCTTTATTCTTGCTCTCTTTGACGCACTATCTCTTGCTCTCTTTTATCACTCTCTTATCATTTTACTCATTCTTTCTCTCTAACCATCTCTCACCCTCTTCCTCCCACCCACCCACGCTCTTTCATTAATTCAATCTTTCGCTCTGTCTTTTCTCCCTCCCTCTCTCTCCATATTTCCCTAAATATCTTCCTCTATTTACCTCACTCACTATCTTTTGCTCTATCTTTCCTGAGTCTCTCTTCTCTCTCGATTTCGGGCTTAACATCTCTCCCTGTCTCCCGTCTCTCACTCATCAATCACTATCATAACTCCCTCTCTTGCTCTCTCTCTATCTCTCACTCTCTATTTCATCACTCTTTGTTATTTGCATGCTCACTTTTTGCCCCTTCACTGTCTCTCTCCCTTGCACTTTCTTCTATCACTTTCTCTTCCCTCTCTTTACTCACTCTTTCTCTCCCTCTATCTATCACACTCTCTCTCACACTCCCTTCCTCACACACTATCTCTCAATTGCTCTCACATCTTGCTCTCTCTCCTCATATCCATGTCATTATTTATTACTTTTCTCATACATCGCTCCTTCCTCCTTGATACCTCCCTTTTCAATCCATCCCTTCCTATCTTTCTTCCTCTCTCTCCTCTTGCACTCACTTGTTCACTCCCTCTTTCTCCCTCTCTTTCTCTCTATCTCACTCCCTCTTTCTCCCTCTTTTCTCCCTCTCTTTCTCTTTTCTCTAAATTTCACTTTTCTCTATTTCTCTCTCTCTTTTCTCTCCCTTTCTCTAACCCTCTCTCTCATTCTTTCACTCATTCTCTCCCTCTGCTGCCCTCTCTCCCATGCTCTCTATCTCAATCTCTCTCCCTCTCACCCTCACTCTCTCTCCATCTCCCTCTGTCCTTCTCTCCTTTTAACTTGTTCTCTTACTCTCCCTCCCTATCTCAATCCCTCCCTCCTTTCTGCTCTTTCTCCCTTTCCCCCCATCTCTCTTCTCTCTCTCTCTCCTCTTGCACTTAATCAATCTCCCCCTTCCCTCTCATTCTCTCCATTGCTCTCTCCCATTTCTCTCTCTTGCTCTCTTCTCTCACTTTCTTTTCTCTCTTTTTCTCTCTCACAGCCTCCCTCTATCTCTCTATCTCTTTCTTTTACCACTCATGCTCTCTCTCTCTCTCTCTCCATTTCTTTCTTTTTACCCCTCTCTTCTCTCTATATCTCTCTCAATCTCCCTCATCTCCTCTTGCACTCACTTGTTCACTCCCTCTTTCTCCCTCTCTTTTTCTCTATCTCTCTCTCATTCCCTCTCTTGCTCTCTTTTCTCTAAATTTCATTTTCTCTATTTCTCTCATCTCTTTTCTCTCCCTTTCTCTCACACTCTCTCTCATCCTTTCACTCATTCTCTCCCTCCGCTACCCTCTCTCCCACGCCCTCACTCTCTCTCCATCTCCCTCTCTCCTTCTCTCCTCTTAACTCGTTCTCTTACTCTCCCTCACTATCTCAATCCCTCCCTCCTTTCCGCTCTTTCTCCCTTTCCCCCAATCTCTCTTTTTTCTCTCTCTCCTCTTGCACTTAATCAATCTCCCTCCTTCCCTCTCATTCTCCCCATTGCTCTTTCCCATTTCTCTCTCTTGCTCTCTTCTCTCACTTTCTTTTCTCTCTTTTTCTCTCTCACAGCCTCCCTCTATCGCTCTATCTCTTTCTTTTTATTACTCATACTCGCCCTCTCTCTCTATTTTTTTCTTTAGACCCCTCTCTTCTCTCTATATCTCTCTCATCTCCCTCATCCTTTCTCCCTCCACTCTCCATCCCACTTCTCATTGTTCCACTCTCTCTATCTCAATCTGTCTGCCTCTCTTCATCCCACTTCTCACCCTCCCACTCTCTCTATCTCAATCTCTCTCCCTCTCTCTCCCCCTCTCCACGCACTGAACTTTTGCTCCCTACCTCCATTTTGCTCAATATTGTTTCCTCTCTTGCTTCCCCTCTGTCCTTCTTAAATCTTTCATGCCCTCTCTCTCTCACTCTCTTCAATCACTCACTCTCTCCCTCTTTCTCACTCTCTCCATTTTTTACTGTCTCTCACTCTCTATTCTTTTTCTCTCTTCTCTCTCTCTCTTTTTTGCTATCACTTACTATCTTCACTCTCTTTACTCTTTCCTCTATCTCTCTTTTTCTCCCTCTGTTCCTTTCTCACTATGTCTCTCACTCTCATCATGTTTCTCTCTCTCGCTCATTGCTCACTCTTCCTCATTTTTCTCTCTCTTTGTCTCCCTATATCCATCATTCAATCTCTCTTTACTTCCTCTCACTCCCTTATCTTGCTCTTTATTTCGACGTCTTTCCCTCTCTCACCTCACTCTCTATTCTTCCTCTATTTCTTTCTCTTTTTGTCTCTCTCCCTTCTTGGCTTCATCACTCTCTTTAATTTCACTCTCAACTTACTTTAAATCTTCTCTCTCTCTTTCTCTATGCTCTCTCTCACCCTTTTCTCTCCCTCTCTCTCTCTCTTGCTCCATCTATCATTCTCTTTTGCTCCCTTTCTGTTACTCTCTCGGCCCCCGTTCTCTTTCTTCTGCTTGACTCTCACTCTTACTCCATCTCTTTATTTTTCGCAATCTCTATTCTCTCTTCATATTTCTATCATTATCTTGCTCTCACTCTCTATTCTCTCTCACCTTCTCTCTTATTCTTCTCACTCTTTCTCTTCTTCTACCCACACTCTCTCTTTCTCTATTTATCTCAATTCCCTCCCACCCCTCTCTCTCTCAAGCTTTCTCCACTTACCCTCCCCGTTCTCCCTCTTTCTTTTCTCACTCTTCATCACTCTCTCTAATTCTCTCTCATCCCTTATTCTCCCTCTTGCTCATTCTCTTTCTATATCTTCCCTCACTCTCCCTTTATCTCTCTCACTCTCTTTTCCTCCTTTGCTCCCTTTTTCTCTCTTTTTCACTATTTATTTGCTTTCTCTTTCTCTATTATTGCTCACTATTCTAAAAATTGTTCTCTTCTATTTCTATCTCTCCTCTTCGTTTGTCCCTTTCTCTTGCTTCCAACTTTCTTGCACACAATCTCTCCCTTTCTCTCTCAAAGTGGGGGATGGAGGGAGAGAAAGAGTTAGGGAGAGAATGGGATATAGGGAGAGCTAGAGAGAGCTAGGGATAGAATGAGAGAAAGAGAGAGAATAAAGGGCAACGTAAAAGACCGAAAACTGAGAAAGAGAGATTTAATAGAGAGTATAAGAGAGCACATGAGTGGTAAAGAGAAAGAAATAGAGAGATAAAGGGAGTTTGTGAGAAAGATTGAAGAGGGAGACATGGCAAGAGTGGGAGAGATAGTGTGAGAGGGAAATAAAGAGTGATGGAAGCTAGAGCAAGAGGAGTGAGCGAGAATGGGAGAGAGAGGGAGAGAAAGAATGGATGATAAAGAGTGAGAGAGAGGTGTTGTAAATGGAGAAGGAGAAGGAAGGGGGAGAGAGGGAGAGAAATGTGTGAGAGCGAGATAGAGGAAAGCCTAAGTGAGAGTGGGAGGGCGGGAGGGGAGAGAGAGGAGAGAGAGTGAGAGGATGGACGAAGAGAAATAGTTAGAGAACATGGAGCAACAATACAGGGTGTAAGTGAGAGAGAGATAATAAAGAGTGAGAAAGAGAGAAGAAGGGAGTGAGCTAAGTTGAAATGAGGGAAGGAGTGACAGACGGAGAGAGTGAGTGAGAGAAAAATTGGGAGAGAAGAGAGTGATAGAAAGAGGGAGACAGTGATAGAAAGGTAGAGTGGGGTGGATAGATTGAGAGAGAGACAAACAAAAGCGGGTGCGAAAGAGAGGAAGATTGAGAGTTAAATTTACTAGAGAGAGGAGAGAGAATGGAAGAGGGAAGAAATATTGAGAGAAGAGCGATAAGTGAGAGGGAGTGAAAGAAAGCAAGAGAGGGAGCAAAAGAGAATGTTTGTGGGTGATAGTGAGTAAAAAAATCAGAGACAAGAGACCATCATAATAAAAGTAATAGATGAGACAACAAATAGGAGAGGAATATAACAAGTGAGAGTGGGTGAAAAATAAATAGCGTGACAGAGATATTTTGAGAGAGAGAATATATATACATATAGATTATGAGAAAGGTCTAGAAAGGAAGAGCAAGAGGTAGGGAGTGAGAAGGAGATAGTGTGGGAGAGGGAGTGAGAAAGAGAAAGGAGAAAGAGAAAGAGGAGAGAGGGAGGAAGAAAAGCAAGAAGAAAATGTAGAGCAAGGGAAGAGACAAAAATAGAGCAAAGAAGAGAACTAAAGAGATTGATAGAGAGAGAAGTGAGAGAAGGTATGAGGTTGAAAGAACAGTTGGGAGGACGCCATGGAGAGCAAGGGAATAAAGAGAAAGATAGAGAGTGAGAGAGAGGGGGGAGAAAGCATGGCAAAGAGAGAGAGGAAGGGAGGGAGAGGGGGCTGGGTAAAAGTGGGAGAGGTGTGGGAGAGGGAGAAAGAAAAAGGGGGGAGTTAGAATGTGTTCATGAGAGAGAGAGAGATAGTAGCAAGGGAAAAAGGTGAGAGGGGAAGCAAGAGAGAGAAAGTGAGTTAGTGGAAGTTAGGGGGAGTGAGGGAGAGAGAGTGACGAAGAGAAAGAGAGAATTAAAGAGAGAAAGGGAGTGGGGAAAAGAATGCGGAAGACAAAATCAAGAGTGTGAAAGAGATAAAGAGAGGGAGTAGGCCCCTCTATATCTCTATTGCTTTCTCTTTACAACCCATGCTCTCTCTCACACTCTCTATTGTATCTCTCTCTCTCATGCTAACTTCTATTCTCTCTCTTTCTTTCACTCTATCCCTCACACACTCTCTCTTCCTCTCTCCCTACTTCTCTCTCTCTTTCAATCCCACTCTTAGCTCTCTCTATCTTTCTCTCTCTCTACTCTTCGCTTTCATTATTTCTCACCTTCTCTCAAATATATCTTCCTTTCTCCCCCCTCTCTTTCACTACCTCCCTCGCCCTCTCCATGTCTCCATATATTTCACTCTCTTTACCTTATTCTCACTCTCTCCCTCTTTGTTTATACATCTTTCTTTAACACTCCCTCGTTCACTCTCTTACTCTCTTTTCTCTAAGTCCGTCTCTCCCTCCATCTCCCTCCATATCACCCTCTATATCTCCCACTCTCTACTTCTCACTCATTATATTTTGATTTGTCTTCCACGAGTCTCTCTTTTCTCTCTATTTCTTGCTTTCCCTCTCTCGATCTCTCCCTCCCACTACCTCTTCAGTCCCTTTCTTCACTTCCTCTCTTGCTCTCTCTTTCAATCTCTATGTCATCTCTTTTTGTTGTTTCTTTGCGCTCATTTGCCCCCTCTCTATCCCTCTCTTGCTCATAATTCTATCTCCCTCTCTTCTCTCTCTTTAATCACTTTTTCTCTTCCTTAATCTCTCACTTCCCCTCCCTTACACACTCTCTTTTAATTGCTCTCACATCATGCTCTCTCCCCTTATATCCATCTCATTATTTATTATTTTTGCTCATACAACTCTCTTACCTCCTTGATTCCTCCTCCCTTTTTCAATCTCTACTTCCCTCTCTTTATGCCTCCCTCCCTATCTAACTCCTCTCTCCCTCTCCCCCATCGTTTTCTCGATCTCTCTCTTCTCTCACACTTTTCTCTACTCGCTCATTCTCTCCCTCTCTCATGATATCTCTTCCCTCACTCTCTCACACTCTCTATTCTTTCACACTTTCTTCTCTCTATTATCTCTCACACTCTTTGCATTTTTCCCTCCCTCATTCTCTCTCTTTAGTTTCACTCTCACTCTTACTCCCTCTCTCCCTCACTCTTTCTAGCTCTATGTTCGCACTCTCTCACTCACTCTGACTTATGTTGCTCTCTCTTCTCTCTCTTTAATCTTTCTCTTCCTCTCTCCTCTGTCACTTGCTTCCTTCCCCCATCCCTCTTTCACCCTCTCTCTGTCTCTCCTTATCTCTCTCAGATGCACTATAACTCTCCCCCTCTCACATTCTTTTGCTCTCCCTCTAGACAATCTAATTCTCTACGTCTCCTTCCCTTTCGCTCACCCTCTCAATATCTTACCTCATTCTATCTCTCCTCTCTCTCATACACTCTCTATTCCCACACACTCTCTTCTCTCTATTTGTCTCTCCCACTCTATCCTTTCTCACTCCCTCTTTTCTCTTCAATTTCACTCTCACTCTTACTCCCACTCTCCCTCATTATTCTGACTCTATTTTCTCCTTACCCTCTCTCCATCTCTCCCTCCCACTCTCTCTTCAATCCCTTTCACTCTTTATTTCATCTCTCTTTGTTGTTTCTTTGCTCTCAATTGCTCCCTCTCTATCTCTCTCTTGCTCATAATTCTATTTCCCTCTCTTCTGTCTCTTTACTCAGCCTTTCTTTTCCTCTATCTCTCACTCCCCCTCCCTCACACACACTCTCTCAAATTCTCTCACATCTTGCTCTCTCCCCTTATATCCATTTCATTATTTATTATTTTGCTCATATATCTCTCTCACCTCATTGATCCCTCTCTCCTTCAATCCCTCCTTCCCTCTATTTATGCCTCCCTCTTTATCTAACTCTTCTCTTCCTCTACACTTGCACTCACTCATTCAGCCCCTCTCCCCCATCGTTTTCTCTCTCATTCCCTTTATTTTGCTTTCTCTTCTCTCACTTAGACTTTTCTCTACTCGCTCGCTCTCTCCCTCTCTTACGTTACCTCTCCCCTCACTCTCTCTTCACTCTATTTCTCTCTCACACTCTCTCCTTTCTCACTCCCTCTTCCTCTCTCTTCAGTTTCACTCTCACTCTTACTCTCTTACTTTCTCTCTCTTTCTCAATCCATTTTCACTCGTCACTTTCTCTTCGATTGCTCGCTCTACGCTCTCCCTCCCTCATACACTCACACTTAGTTTCTCTCACATATTGCTCTTTCCCAACAAATCCATCTCATTGTTTCTTATTTTATCTCATGGATCTCTCTTTCCTCCTCAATCCCACCCTTTTTCAATCTCCACATCCCTCTCTTTCTCGCTCTCTCCATACTTCACTCTTCTCTCTCGCTCCTATTGAACTCACTCATTGAATCCCTCTCATTTTCTCTCATTTTCTCTATTATTCTCTCTCAATCCCTCTCTCTTGCTCTCTCCTCTCACTTTTTCTTTTCTTTATTTCTCTCTCACCTTCCTGTCCCATTCTCTCACTCTCTCTCATCCTTTCTCCCTTATTATCCCCCTGCCGCATCCCTCCCTCCCACTCTCTATGTCAATCTCTCTCCCTCTCCATCTCCTCTCTCCTTTCCATCTCACTCGTTCTCTTAATCTCCCTCCTTATCTCAATCTTGCTTGCTATCTTTTGCTCTCCCTTCCTCTCTCGCTTCTATTTCTCTCTTAAATCTTTCTTTCTCTCCCTCTCTCACTCCCTATCTCGATTCAGTCTCTCTAACTCTCTCTCCATTTATCTCCCCAGTTCTCTTTCTTGCTCGCTATCTCTCTCTTTCTCTTTCTTTCTTACTCACTATTTATCTTCTATATCCATCACTCTCTCTCCCTTCCTCTCATTCTCTCTCTTCTCTCTCTTTTTTCTCCCGTCCCGCTCTTTTCTTTGATTGCTTAATACTTTATCTCCCTCCCTCCTACCCTTCCTCCCTCCTTTTTTGCTCTCTTTGCCTCTCTGGCTCCTTTTCTCTTGCCATCTCTTGCCTCACTCTATATTCTTTCTCTATTTCTCTCTCACTTTATCTCCCCTCCTCACCCCCTCACCCTTTTTAATTTCACTCTCACTCTTACTCATCACTGGCTTCATCTCTCTTTCTCACACTCTCTCCCACTTTCCCTTTTTGGCTGTCCCTCACTCTCCATTTTTTATCACTCTCTTTCTCCCATTTTCTTATTCTCCCCCCTCACTTTCTCTTGCTCACTCTCTTTCTCTCTCATACTCCCTTCCTCCTTCGCTTCCTTCCTCTCTCATTCTCACTATTTATTCTCTCCCTTTCTCTTTTTTTGCTTACACTTCTCTAACTATTTCTCTAATGTTTCTCTCTCTCTCACACACACACACAATCTCTTTCTTTGCTTAATCTTTCTCTCCCACTATCCCTCACATGTATTGTCTCTCTTGTTCCAGCTATTATCCATCTCATATCCTCTGTCTTCTATCTCATTAATTCTCACACTTCTCTCTCTCTCTCACCCTCTCTCCTTCGCTTTCTCTGCCTCCTCTATCTCTCACTCTCTTTTCATGACTCTTGTTCCCACTCTTTTGCTCTCTATCTATATATCTCTCTTGCTCCTTTCCTAACTTTCTCCTTCATTCTCATGCTCTCTATCTCTCTCTTCACTTCCTCCCTTCCTAACTCACACTTTTTCTCCATTTTCACCCTCCTAATATATTTTCTTCTCCTTTGTCCCTCTCTCTCATTCCCTTTCTTATATCCTCTTCCTTCCCCCACTCTCTTTTCCTCTATTTCTCTAGATCTCATTCACTCTCTCCCACTCTTGTTCTCTTTTTCGCTCTCACTCTCTTCCTCTATCATTCTCACTTCCTAATTATTACCCTCTCTAGGTCTCTGTATGTTGCTCGCTCTTCTCTCCATCTCATACACTCATACGCTCTCTCACTTTCTCAATCTCTCTCGCTCACCCTCTTTAGCACCATTTCTTGCTCTCTATCTCACTCTCTCTTCTATCTTGTTCTTTCTCGCTCTATATCTCCTCTCTTTCCCTTTCTTCATCTTTCTTCCTTCACTCTCTATCCTCTTCTCTATTATTCTCTCTCACTTCATTCTATTTCGCACTATCAATTCTCCTTTTTTATCTTATACTCTCTTTTACACTCTCCTTTGTTGCTCCATTTCCTCTCTCTGTTCTTCCATTTTCTCTCATTCTACCTGCACTCCCTCTCTCCTTTCTCTTGCTTTCAACCCTACCACTCACTTTCCCTTAATAGAAGTAAGAGAAAGGAAGATTGAAAAATAGAGAGGGATGGAGTGAGAGAGATTAAAGAGAAGAGTGACTAAGGTAGAGAGAGTGAGGGAAGTAGAGTGAGATAAAAAGTGAATGAAGATAGAGCAAGAGATAGTGAGCTAAAGACTAGAGGGAGGGAGAATAAAGGAATGAGTGAGAGAGAAAGAGAGAGTGAGCACGAGGAAGGGAGGGAGGGAGGGATTGATTGAGAGGGAGGGAGGTAGGAATGAGAGAGAGAGAGAGAGAGGTAGTGGAGGATGGGGGAGCAGAAAGAGCGAGAGGAGAAAGTAGAGAGACTAATATAAGAGATAGTAAGAGCAATCACGAGATAGAGAATAGGGTGTTAGAATTAGATGGAGAGGGAGAAAGTAGTAGTAAACAATAATAGAGAAGAAGGGGGAGATAGAAAGAGAGAATGGAAGGAAGAGAGAGAGTTTGAGTGATGGATAAAAGAAGATAAAGAGAGTAAATATGGATAAAAGAGAGTGAGAAAGAGAAACATAATAGAAAGTGAGAGATAGTGAGAAAGAGAGAGACTGAGGGCAAGAATAAGGGAGAGAGTGAGAAAGGGGGAGATAGACGAAGAGAAGGTGAGAGATTGAAGAGAGAGGGAGTGAGGAAGGGAGATAGAGCAATAAAGATTTAATAGATAGAGCGATAGAGAGAAAGGAAGCGAGAGAGGAAAGGAGCACAACATAATGTGAGCATGTTTGAGATAGAGAGGTAGAGTAAAAATGAGTGAGAAGGAAAGAAGAAGAGGGGAGGGAGAGTGAGAGAGAGGAGAGAGAAAGAGGGGAGAAGGAGAGAGATTGAGATAGAGAGAGTGGGAGGGAGGGTAGCAAGGTAGAGAATGAGAGAGAAAAGATGTGAGAGAAAGAACGAGTGAAAGAGAGAGAGTGAAATAACAAAAAGAGAAAGTGAAAGAAGATACAACAAGAGAGAGGGAATAAGAGAGAGTGAAAGAGAAAACAAGAGGGAGGGAATGTGAGTGAATGAGTGAGTACAAGAGGGGGGAGAGAGAGAGGAGTAAGATAGGGAGAGAGGGAGACAGAGAGGGAAGGAGGGATTGAGGAAAGAGAGATCTATGAGAGAAAATAATAAATAATGAGATGTATATGAGGGGAGAGAGAGCAAGATATGAGAGCAATTGAGAGAGAGCATGTGAGGGAGGGAGAGTAAGAGAGAGTGATAGATAGAGGGAGAGAAAGAGTGAGTAAAGCGAGGAAAGAGAGGGAGATTGAAGAAAGTGCAAGAGAGAGACATACAGGGGTAAATGAGAGCAAATAAACAACAAATAGAGATGAAATATAAATTGAGATTTAGGGATTGAAGAGTGAGCGGATGGAAGAGAGGGAGAGAGGGTAAGGTAGCAATAAAAAGGGGAGAGAAAATAAGTGGAATATAGAGCAAAGATAATAAGTGAGAGGTAGAGAGAAGATATAGATGGAGATATGGAGAGAGAGGGAGAGAGAGGAAGATAGAACAATGAGCTAAAAAATAGAGGGAGAGAACCTGGAGAGGGCACGATGAGTGATGTTCCCTCTCTCTCCCCATTCTCCAGTTCTTCCCACTCTTTACACCTCACTTACTCTTCCTCTCCCATAGATTCTTTTCTTATACTCCCCCCTTTCACTCTCCCTCACTTTCTCTTTCTTACTCTCTCTTTAGACCTCTCACTTCATCCTATCTTTCTTTTTCCCTAACTACCTCCATCTCTCTCTCTATTCCACCTCACTTTATCTCTCTCCATCCTATCTCATACACTCTCTCGCAATTATTCTCACATCTTACTCTCTCCTCTTATATCCATTTCATTATTTATTATTTTCTTTGACACAACTCTCTTTTCACCTCATCTCTCCCTCTTTCTGTCCCTCTTCCCTCTCTTTCTCCCTGTCTACCTCACTCCTCTCTCTCCTCATTCACTTCCTCTCCTTTCCTATCATTTTCTCTATCTCTCGCTCTCTCATTCCCTCTCTCTTACTTTCTCTTCTCTCACTTTCACTTTTCTCTATTTCCCTGTCTGCCTTAATCTCGCTTTCTCTCTAACCTTTCCCTCTCATTCTCTCCATCTGCTACCCTCCCTCCCACTCTCTATATCTTAATCTCTCTCACTATCTCCCATTTCGCCCCTATCTCGTTCTCACCTTCCCACTCATTCTTACTCTACCTTCCTATCTCAAACTTCCACACACTATTTTGCATTCTTTTCCTCTCTCGCTTCCTATCACTTAAATCTTTTTTGCTCTCTCTCACTCCCTCTATCTCTTCAATCTCTCTCCTTCTCTCCCTATAACTCCCCCTTTCTCATTCTCTCCCTTATGCATGCCCTCTATCTCTCTCATTCTCACTCTCTTTCTTTCTCATATGTCTGTAACTTTTGATTATGTTTCTCTCTCTTTACTCACTCTTTATATTCTTATATCCATCACTCTATACTCTCTCCCTTCCTCTCTGTCTCTTCTCCCTCTCCCCCTCCCTATTCAACCTTGATTATCTCTCTCTCTCTCTTTCTGGGCTCTCTCGCTCTCCGTCCCCCATTTCGGTCCCTTAATCCCTCAATCTCTCACACACTCCTTATCTCTCACTTTCTTGCTCCCTCTCCCCCTCGCTCGCTCTTCCCCTCTCTAACACTCTTTTTTTTTATTTTTCTGTCACACTCCCTCTTCTCTCTTTTGAGTTTCACTCTCACTCGATTTCCCTCTCTCCCTCTCTCTTTCTCGGTCTTTGTTCACTCTTTGTAACTCACTCTCATTTATGTTCATCTCTCCTCTCTCTCTTCTCCCAATATTTCTCTCCTTCTATCCCTTGTCTCTTGCTTCCTTCCCTCCCTCCCTCTCTCTCTCACTACTTCCTCTCACTCCATCTCTCTTTCTCACTCTCTCCCTTAGTCTCTCTCCATCCCTCTCTCTCTCAATTGCTCTCACATCTCACTCTCGCCCCTCATCCCCATGTCATTATTTTTTAGGTTCTCTCTCTTCTCCTTTATCCCTCCCACTTTCACTCCATCCTTCCCTCTCTTTCCTCTTTCTCCCACTCTCACTCTTTTCTCTATCCTCTTGCACTCACTCAATTGGCCTCCCTCCATTTCATTTTCTCACCGCACTCTCCCATTCCCTCTCTTGATCTCACTTCTCTCACTTTCTCTTCTTTCTAATTCTCTCTCATTCTCCCTTAACCTTTCTCTCTCCCTCTATCATCCTTTCTGACTCCCACTCTCCTTCCTACTTCTCATCCTGCCACTCTCTATATCTCAATATATCCCTCTCTCTCCATCTCTCTTTCTCACTCATTCTCTTAATCTTGCCTCTATCACCATCTTACTCCCTATATTTTCCTCTCTTGCTTCCTCTCTCTCCCTCCTAAATCTTTCATGCTCTCTCTCCCTCTCTCACTCCCTCTTTCCCTTCAATATCTCCCTCTCTCCCTCTATCTCCCCCGTTCTCACTCTCTCCCTTACTCTCGCCCTCCATCTCTTTGTTTCTCACTCTCACTTTCTTACTATGTCTCTTACTCTCTCTTTTGTTTCTCTCTTACTCTCTTGCACTCACTTGCTACCTTTTCTCTCCTTTTACTCTTTCCCTCTATCTCTCTCTTTCTACATCTCTTCTTTCTTATTGTCTTTTCACTCTCAATTAAGTTTCTCTCACTTATTCTCTAGCTCCCTCTTCCTCTCTTTTCTCACTCATTATCTCCTTATATTTATCACCCCATCTCTTTCTACCTTCCTCTCATTCTCTATCTCTTTTCTTTCTCAGTCCTTCTCTTATTTTTACTACTTCCCTCCCTCGTTATTTCATTTTCTATTTCTCTCTAGTTCCTTCTCTCTTACCGTCTCTTACCTCACTCTCTATCTTTCTCTATTTCTATCTCCTTTTGACTCTCCTTCCTTTCTTGGCTCCCTCACTCTCTTCACTTTCACTCTCACTCCTACTTCCTCACACTCTTCTCTCTATTGCTCTCGTGCTCTCTCACCCTTTTTCTCTCCCTTTCTCTCTCACACCATTCCTCGCTAACTTTCTCTCTTACTCCATTCATCATTCTCTTTGGCTCCCTTTCCCTTACTTTCTTCCCCATTCTCTTTCTTCAGCTTCACTCTTACTCTTACTCCGTCTTTTTATCTCTTTCACAATTCTATTCTCTCTTCCTCTTTCTTTTGTTATCTCACTATCACTCTCTATTCTCTCTCACCTTCTCTCTTCTTCTCACTCTTTATCTTCCTCTACCCCCACACTCTTTCTCTATTTCTCACACATGCCTCTCTTCTTTTCTCTCTCTCGCACTCTCTCCACTTACCCTCCCTGGCTCTCCTTCTCTCTCTAACTCACTATGAATCTCTCTCTCATTATCTCTCTCATTCTCTTATTCTCCCTCTCTCTCTCCCTCCTGCTCACTCTCTCTTTTTTAATCTTCCTCACTCTCCTTCTTTCCCGATATCTCTCTCATTCTCTCTTCTTCCTTTGCTCCCTTCCTCTCTCTTTCTCACTATTTATTTGCTTTCTCTTTCTCCATTATTGCTCACTCTTCTCTAGCACTTTCTCTTCTATGTCTCCCTCCCCTTTCTTTGTCCCTTTCTCTTTTCTTCCAGCTTTCTCACACACAATCTCTTCATTTCTCTCTATCCATCTTTTCCTCTCCCTTTCTCTCTCCTTCTCTCTATTAAATTTCACTGTCTCTTACTCCCTCTCTTTCTCACTCTCTTTTCTGTCTCTCTCTCTCGCCCTCTCTTCCCCTTCAATCTACCTCCAAATCTCCTTCTCCCTTTTTTTATCAGTCTCTTCTCGCCCAATTTCTTTTTCACTCTCTCTCCTCTGTCGCTCCCTCTCTTGTATCAACTTAGCTCATTCCCTTCTTCTCTTTTTTTACACTTTGTTATCTCTTTCTCACCTACTCTTTGTATTGCTGCTCTCTCCTCTCTCACTATTTCTTTTCGTTCATCTTCCCAGTCTCTCTGCTCCTTCTTCTCCGTAATCTCTCACTCATCCTTTCCTCCCTCTCCCTCTCACTGTCGTATTTTCTCTCCCTGTCTCCCTCCATCCCTTTCCAACTCCTCTCTCTCACTCTTTATCACTCATACTTTTGCTCTCCCTCTCTCCCCTTCTCACTCACACTCTTTTGCCTCTATCATCCAACACTTCATTTCTATCTAACACTCTCTTTCTTAATCTTCCTCACTCTCCTTCTTTCCCGATATCTCTCTCATTTTCTCTTCTTCATTTGCTCCCTTCCTCTCTCTTTCTCACTATTTATTTGCTTTCTCTTTCTCCGTTCTTGCTCACTCTTCTATAGCACTTTTCTCTTCTATGTCTCTCTCCCCATTCTTTGTCCCTTTCTCTTTTCTTCCAACTTTCTCACACACAATCTCTTCATTTCTCTCTATCATCTTTACCTCTCCCTTTCTCTCTCCTTCCCTCTATTAAATTTCACTTTCACTTTTACTCCCTCTCTTTCTCACCCTCTTTTCTGTCTCTCTCTCTCTCTCGCCCTCTCTTCCCCCTCAGTCTACCTCCAAATCTCCTTCACCCTTTTTTATCAGTCTCTTCTCTCCCAATTTCTTTTCCACTCTCTCTCCTCTGTCGCTCCCTCTCTCGTATCAACTTAGCTCATTCCCTTCTTCTCTTTTTTTACACATTGTTATCTCTTTCTCACCTCCTCTTTGTACTGCTGCTCTCTCCTCTCTCACTATTTCTCTTCGTCCATCTTTCCAGTCTCTCTGCTCCTCTTCCGTAATCTCTAACTCATGCTTTCCTCCCTCTCCGTTTCACTGTCGTATTTTCTCTTCCTCTCTCCCTCTATCCCTTTCCAACTCCTCTCTCTCACACTTTATCACTCATACTTTTGCTCTCCCTCTCTCCCCTTCTCACTCATACTCTTTTTCTCTATCATTTAACACTCTATTTCTATCTAACACTCTCTCTCTCCTCAATCTTTTTCATGACCTCCCTCTATCTCTCTATTCTTTCTCTTTACCACTCATGCTTTCTCTCACGCTCTCTAATTTCTCTCTTTCTCAATCTTTTGATTTCTCTTTTGTTGCTCTTTATTCTTGTTCATTCTCTCACTCTACATTCCCTCTATCCCTACTCTCACTTTTAATCCCACTCTCTGCTCTGCCTCTTCCTTTCTCCTTCGTTCTATCTACCTCTTCTCGCTCTTTCTCGTTATTTCTCACATTCACTAACACATCTCTTCCTCTCCCTCCTCCTTTCACTCCCTCCCTCCCTCTCTCTTATCTCTTCAGATATCTCACTCTATTTTTTTCTTCTCACTCTTTGCCACTTTCTTTAAATATCTTTCTTTCTCACTCCCTCACTCACTCTCCTACTCTTTATCTGTCACTTCTCTCTCTTATCTCATTCAACACTTCCCCTATTACCCACTAATTCTCATTGTTCTCACATTTTCCTACACCTCTCTTTCAATCTTTCTCCCTTCTTGTCTCCTTACTTCACTTCCTCCCTGCTATCCTCTCTTTTTGTCTGGTCTATCTCTCCCACACACACTCTATATCTCTCTCTCAGTATCGCACTCTCACTCTCACTTGCACTCTTTTTCCTCACTCTCTCTTCTCTCTATTTATCTCTTGACTCTCTCCCTTTCTTTGTCTTCTCTTTCTCCTCGATTCCACTCTTACTCTTACATGATTCTTCTTCCTCATTCCTCTTGATTACTCTCACCCTCTCTTTCCTTTTCTCTCATGGTTTCTCTCTTTCTCTTTCCCTTTCTCCCTACCTCTCTCTCTCTTCAATTTCACAGTAACTCTTCCTCCCCCATTGTCCTTTCTCTCAAACCAATATATTCTCAAACTTTCTCAATCTCAATCTCTTAAACTCTCTTTCTTAATTTCTCTCGCTCTCTTTTCCTCACTCTCCATTTCTTTCTCACTATTTTAATCTCTCTACCACTTCATATCATTCTCCTATCTTTATCTCTCTATCTACCAATTTATCTATCTATTATCTTGCTTTATCTCAATATAACCATTCATTACTTCACTTTCTCACACAACCTCTCTCCTCCTCTTTTGGTCTTGTTCTTCCTTCCTCTCTTCTTCTTTCTGTCACTCTCTCTCATTCTCTCAATCTCCCTCCCTCTCTCTTGCTCTTTATTTCCTTACTCTCTCTTTTATCCCTATTTTTGTCTCTATTTCTTGGTCCCTCTCTCCCTTTATCCAATTTAAATCTCACTTTTACTCCCACCCTCTCCCTTTCTCTCTCTATATTCTTTCTCTCTTCACTTATCTCTTACTCTCTCATGTTACTCTATTCTCCTCTCCTCTTACTCTTTCTCTTTGTCTTTCCTCCACTCTATCACACTCTCCATCTCTAGTTATCTCTCTTCCCCTTCCATTACCTCTCACACACTCTTCTCTCTCTCATGCACTCTCTTTTTCTCTCCCTCTTTTCCTCTCTCACTCCCCCTCTCACCATCTCCCCATGCCTCCCCTCCCCCTCTCTCTCTAACTTATTCCCTTATTCATCTTTCATCTCACTCACTCCAATCCCTTTCTTGCTCTCTATCCCACTCTCTCTAGCACACTCTCTTCCACTCTTCTTTCTCTTTCATACACTCTCCCCTCTTCTCCATCTCTCTCTTCCAATTCATTCCCTCACTCCCTCACTCTCTCCCATTAGGTATCATTCTCAACCGCCTCTCTCCCTCCCTCTCTCTCTCTCTATATCTTCCTTCACTCTCTCTTCCTACTTCATTCCCACTCTCTTCCATCCCTCTGATCCCTCTATCTCTCTCTTTCTCACTATCTCCTCTCTTGCTCTTTTCTCTATTTATGTTTTATCACTTATTCTTTCTCTATTGCCCTCTCTTTCTCTCTCACACTCTATTGCTCTCTTTCATCACTCTCTTATCACTTTAATCACTCTTTCTCTCCAACTATCTCTCACTCTCTTCCTCCCTCCCTCTCTTCTTCTTTCATTAATTTAATCTCTCTATATATCATTCTCTACCTCTCACTCACTATATTTTGCTCTATCTTCTCCGAGTCTCTCTTCTCTCTCTATATTTGCCTTACTCTCTCTCCCTCCCGCTCACTCTCAATCCCTGGCTTCACTCCCCCTCTTGCTATCTCTCACCCTTGATTCATCACTCTTTATTGTTTGTTTGCTCTCTTTTGCCCCCCTTTTGTCTCTCTTCTGCTCTTTCTATCTTCCTCTCATATCTCTCTTTACTCACTCTTTATCTTCCTTTATCTCTCATTCACTCTCTCACTTTCCCTCCCTCACACACTCTCTCTCAATTGCTTGCATATCTTGCTCTCTCCCATCAAAATCATCCCATTATTTCTTATTTCTCTCATACATCTCTCTTCCCTACCTTTCCATCCCTTTCTCTATTTCTTTCTCATTCTCCCTCTCCCTTTCTCTCACTGACACTCTTATCATTTCTCTCTCATTCTCTCCTTTGCTACCCTTCCCCACTTTATCCAAGTCTCTCTCCTTCTCTCCCTTTCAAACTCTCTATCTTCTTCTCTTCTACCAAGTCTTTCTCTTGTAATCCCTCCATATCTCAATCTTGCTCACAGTCTTTTGCGTTCTTTTCCTCTCTCTCTTGATTATCTCTCTCTCTTAAGTCTTTCTTGCCTCTCCCTCCCTCACTCCCTCTCACTCTTCAATCTCTCTCCTCTCCCACTATCTCCATCTTTCTCACTTTATCCCTTATTCTTGCCCTCTATCTCTCTCTTTCTCACTCTCCCCCTTTTTCACAATGCTTTCACTTTTTATTATGTTTCTCTATCTCGCTCTTGCCACTCTCTCTTTCTCTCTTCTCTCTCCCACTTTATTTCACTCTCTTATTCTCTCTAGCTCCCTCTCTCTTTCCCTCTCTTCCCTTACTCTCCATTCATTCTCCATTTTTTCTGCTTCCCTTCCTTGGTCCATCATTTTCTTCAATTTCACTCTCACTTTTATTCCCTCGATGGCCTCTCTCATTCATTTTCCCTTACACGTTCTCTTCAATTCTCACTCCTTTTCTCTCTCTCTTTCTCACTTTCATTTCCCTCTCTAACACTTTCTCTTGCTTCATCTATCATTCTCTCTCTTTCTCCTTTTCTATTACTCTCTCTTCACCAACTCTCTTTAGCTTCACTGTCACTCATACTCCCTCCCTCTTTTTATCTCTTTCACACCCTCTATTCTCTCTTCCACTTTCTATCGTTATACGCTCGCACTCTTTATTTTCTTTCAATATTTTTGTTACTCTTACTCTTTTTCTTCATATATCCCCCACTATCTTTCTTTATTCCTCTCACTTCCCTCCTTCCTTTCTCTCTCTTACGTTCTCTCCCACTTTTCATTCTTGGCTCTCCTCTCCATCTCTCTCTCATTCTCTCTCGCAATCTCTTATTCTCCCCCCTCTCTATCTTGTCACTATCTCTTTCTCTAACTTCCCTTATTCTCCTTCTCTCCCTTTATCTCTCACACTCTCACTTCCTCTTCTCCCTTCCTTACTCATTTTCACTATTTGTTTTCTCTTTTTTTCCTTTTATTGCTCACACTTCTCTAACTCTTTCTCTTAAGTTTCTCTCTCAATCTCTTGTCCTCTCTCACACACACAAAATCTCTCTCACTCTCCAACTCTTATGTCTATTTCTATTTCTGACTTATGCCCCTTTCTTACTCTTTATTACATATTTCTTCCTTTATCTTCCTTCACCCTCTTTTCTATCTCTATTTCTCTCTCACTCTCTCTCCTCTCTTCCTCCCTCTTTATCAATAGTTTCACTCTCTCTTACTCTCCCTCTTTTTTACTCACTCTTTGCTCTTTCATTATCTTATTCTCTCTTATCTGTTATCTCTCCTCTCACTCTTTTGTTCACTCTGTCCTCCACATATTCTCTTTTCCTCTCTGGCTTCCTGCCCTCCCTCCCTCCGGCTCTCTCACTCATTTTATCTTCCATTCTTCCACACTCACTATCCCTCAACCTCCCTTTCGCCCTCTCCATATCTCTCTAGCTCTCTTTCTCCAACTCATTCTTTTGCTCTCTGTATTTCTCTCCTAATCGAGTACTCTCATTCGCTCTATCTTCCATCACGCACTCTTTTCTCTTTATTTTTCTCTCAATATCTCCCCTTTCTCAGTCCCTAAATCTCTTCAATCTCACTGACTTCCTCCCTCTATCTCTCTCTTGCTTTCTCATATCATTCTATCCTCTCTCTATTTACTAACTCATTTTCTCACTATCTCTCACTCTCTCTCTCTCTCTCTCGTTCATTGCACTCCCACCTCTGAATTCCTCTCTTTTCTCTCTTTCCCCCCATCTCTCATTGTTTCGTACTTTCTCTCACATTTCTAACTCTCTGCTTCCCCTCTTTCCTCTCTCTCTCTCCGTATCTCTCACTCTTATTTTTTTCCTATTATTCTCAGTCTCCCCCACTCTCTCCTTATCCCTCCTGCTCTCCTTCTTTCCATCATTCATTCTCTTTCTTAGTCTCCCTCTTCTCAGTTATTCTTGTTCTCACTCACTTGCATTCCTCCCTCCTAATCTCTCTCTTTCTATCTCCTCCTAGTCTCTCCTTCACTCCCTTTTATCATCTCCCTCACACACTCCCTTTTTTTTCTCTCATGCTCACACTCTCAATCTCCTGCTGTCTCTTTTTATTGCACTTTTTCTCTATCTATCTTGTTCAGTCCATCTTATTTGATCTCTCTAGATCTCCCCAATGTCACACCCTCTGTTAAACACACTCTATCACTCTTCTTCTTTCTTTCACCCTTTCTCTCATCTATTCTACCCTCTCCTCTCCCTCGCTTAGTACCTTTTTTCTCTCTCTCTCTCTCTCTATCTATCTCTCTCTGTCTCTGTCTGTCTCTCTCTCTCTCTCTCTCTCTCTCTCTCTCTCTGTTGCTCTCACATACCTTTTTGATATTTTTCTCACTCCTCTCTATCCTCCCCCATCTTTCTCTTCTCTTTTTCCCCTCTCTCTCACTACCTCTCACTCTTCTTTAACTCACACTATCTTACTCTATCTTCATCTCATTCTCTCTAAAAATTTCACCCTCCCTCTCATTTTTCTATCTCTCTCTTTATCTCATTTGCTCTGTCCCTCTTCACTCCCTCAATTCTCTCCTCTTCTCTCTTTCCCCCTCTCTCTCTTAACCTCTATCTTTCAAATTCTCAATGGCTTACCTCTCTCAAACTTTCTCATTTTCTCTCCCTCCTTATCCCTCTCAAACACTCCCTCTATTTTTCTCACTCCCTCATTCGTATCATGTAATTGTCTCCCTTATCTAGCTCACTCCTCTCTCTCCATCTCGGACACTCATACGCTCTCTCACAGTCTAAATCACCCTTATCTAACTTACCCTCCTTAGCTCCAATTATTGCTCTCTATCTCACTCTCTCTTACTATCTTGTTCTTTTTTGCTCTATCTCTCTCTATCTCCCTCCTCTATCTCTCTCTCACCCTTCATCCATTTCTCTCCATATCTTCCTTTATATCTCCCACTCTCTACCTTGCACTAGTGAAGAGAGAAAGATGGAGTGAGGGAGAGAGAGAGGATAGAGTGAGCGAGAAAGAACAAGATAGTAAAAGAGAGTGAGATAGAGTGCAAGAAAAGGTACTATAAAAGGTGAGAGGGAGAGAGAATAGGAGAGAGTGTTTGAGTGTGTGAGATGGAGAGAGAAGAGTGAGGAACATATAGGAGACCTAGAGAGGGCACAAATGAGGAGTGAGAATGGTAGAGGGAGAGAATGAGAGTAATAAAAAGAACAATTGTGAGAGAGTGAAAGAGATCTAGAGAAAAAAGAAAGAGAGAGTGACGGAGAGAAGAGGATATTTGAAAGGGAAAGAGGGAGAAAAACAAGAGTGAAAAAAAGATAATAGATGGGTGAGATAATGATTGAGAGACTGAGAAAAAAAGATAGAGTGAGGAGGGAAGTGAGAATAAGAGGGAGAGAGAGTGGGGGATATATGGAGAGAGAGTGAGAGGGGAGAGAGAAGAGAGAGCAATAAAAGAGAGATGTGAAGAGAGAAGGAACAAAGAATTAGAATGGCAGGGGACAAAATGAAAGTTATATATACATGAAGAGTTGGATTGAGAGAGAGAGAGAGAGTGTGTAGGAGAAAGAGAGAGGGAGTGTGTGTGAGTGAGTGTAATGGAAAAGAGAGTAATAGAAGTTAGAG